>JACGAQ010000409.1:0-145823 GCA_014119065.1 Orius insidiosus | reverse complement strand
AAATAAAACACGCGAAATGTCTTCGGATTTACGACTCTTCATAAGAGTGCCTACAACTCATCCGAAAGTATTCTCATCCGAATGTCGACTCATCCGAAAAATAGAAATAGAAAAATATAAACAGACACTCATCCGAAAGTATTCTCATCCGAAAAAGGGGCGTGGCCGTTTCGGATGAGTAAACATTCGGACGAGAATACTTTCGGATGAGTTGTCTTTATTTTTTAAAAATATTATACTTTAATAAAATAGAAAACAGTGAATACAACTCCGAAAGTATTCTCATCCGAATGTCTACTCGTCCGAAAACTAACGTACAAAAATTGCTGCGTCGTAGAAATGAGGCAGCGTTCCCCCCAGCAAGTTTTAAACTCCTTTTTGGGCGTACCGAGCTCATTATCCATCCCAGGGCAGCCTACAGGGTGAGCAAATCCTCGCGAGAGGAAAAAAATCAACCCCCTTATGTCATAAAACGAGCTGATCCTCGCGAGAAAAAAAAATTAACCCCCTTTTGTCATAAAACGAGCACATCCTCGCGAGAGGAAAAAAACTAACTCCATTGTGTCACAAAACGAGCTGATCCTCGCAAAAATAAACAAACAAACCGACCGTGACTTGCGGGGGTCGAACGCTGCCGCATTTCTACGACGCAGCAATTTTTGTACGTTAGTTTTCGGACGAGTAGACATACGGATGAGAATACTTTCGGATGAGTTGTATTCACTGTTTTCTATTTTATTAAAGTATAATATTTAAAAAAAATAAACAGACAACTCATCCGAAAGTATTCTCGTCCGAATGTCTACTCATCCGAAACGTCCACGCCCCTTTTTCGGATGAGAATACTTTCGGATGAGTTGTCTGTTTATTTTTTTCTATTTCTATTGATTTTCGGATGAGTAGACATTCGGACGAGAATACTTTCGGATGAGTTGTGTGCCCCCATTAAAAACTGTTTCTATCTCCCCAGAGAAAACATACTTGCCATAGTTTATAGCACCGTCGCGGTTAATAATTTTAGGTTAAAACATGTTTAATTAAAGGTAACGAGGGTTGACATAGAAAACATATTTGAGAGGAAGGAAAAGTTACCTTCGTGTTTTCAAACGCTCGACTCCCCGCAGCGACACCCCAACAGGCGCTTTATTAATTACGCCATTTTAATCTTTATGTACAGTGTTTATAAACAAAAAAATCTTTATCAATCTTATTAATTACATTGAGTTCTAACACGCATTCTTAAAACACTTTGCAGTAATTCAGTAATATTATAATAACACTAAAATATTAAATGGGTAGAAAAATGAAGTTTCTTAGCCTAAAGAGAGCGGAAAGACCAAGAGGAGCGAGTAGAATCCAATGGCGTATTTTCTCGGAAGAGGTGAAATAGTTTAAATTGAGATGAAGGCCTCGGCGATCAAAAAAGTACCCAGGAAACGCCCTAAAAGTCTCATAAAATGGTGTTTTTGGCCCAAAGACTCCGAAAAACTATCAAAACTCAGTTTAAAAGGGCCGAAAGACCGAGAAAAACCAAAAAAATCAAACCCAGGAAACGCCATAGCACTCCCATAAAAAAGTGTTTTTGGTGCATAAGATCCCGAAAATCTGTTTAAAAAGGGGTTTCTAGGCCAAATGACCGAAAAAAACCCAAAACTTCTCATAAAATGGTGTTTTTTGGCCCAATGAATCCGAAAAACTATCAAAACTCTGTTTAAAAGGGCCGAAAGACTGATAAAACCCAAAAACTTCTCATAAAATGGTGTTTTTTGGCCCAGTGACTACAAAAAACTATCAAAACTCTGTTTAAAAGGGCCGAAAGACCGAGAAAAACCAGACCTTCTCATAAAATGGTGTTTTTTGGCCCAGTGACTCCGAAAAACTATCAAAACTCTGTTTAAAAGGGCCGAAAGACCGAGAAAAACAAAAAAAAAAATCCTATCCAGGAAACGCCCTAGACCTCCCATAAAAGGGTGTTTTTGGCGCATAAGGTCCCGAAAATCTGTTTAAAAAGGAGTTTCTAGCCCAAAAGACCGAAAAAAACCCAAAACATCTCGTAAAATGGTGTTTTCTGGCCCAAAGAATCCAAAAAACTATCATAACTCTGTTTTTAAGGGCCAAAAGACCGAGAAAAACCAAAAAAAAAATCCAACCCAGGAAACGCCCTAGACCATAAAAGGGTGTTTTTGGCGCATAAGGTCCCGAAAATCTGTTTAAAAAGGAGTTTCTAGCCCAAAAGACCGAAAAAAAAAACCCAAAACATCTCCTAAAATGGTGTTTTCTGGCCCAAAGACTCCGAAAAACTATCAAAACTCAGTTTAAAAAGGGCCGAAAGACCGAGAAAAACCAAAAACTTCTCATAATATGGTGTTTTTTTGCCCAGTGACTCCGAAAAACTATCAAAACTCTGTTTAAAAGGGCCGAAGGACCAAGAAAAATCAAAAAAATCCTAGCCTTGAAACGCCCTAGCACTCCCATAAAAGGGTGTTTTTGGCCCATACGATCCCGAAAATCTGTTTAAAAAGGAGTTTCTAGGCCGTAAGACCGAAAAAAAAAACCCCAAAACATCTCATAATATGGTGTTTTCTGGCCCAAAGACTCCGTCAAAACTATCAAAACTCAGTTTAAAAGGGCCGACTGACCGAGAAAAACAAAAAAAAATCCTACCCAAAAACGCCATAGCACTCCCATAAAAGGGTGTTTTTGGCTCATAAGATCATGAAAATCTGTTTAAAAAGGATTTTCTAGGCCTAAAGACCGAAAAAACCCAAAACATCTCATAAAATGGTGTTTTCCGGCCCAAAGATCCGAAAAACTATCAAAACTCTGTTTAAAAGGGCCGAAAGACCGAGAAAAACCGAAAAATTCCACCCAGGAAACGCCATAGCACTCCCTTAAAATGGTCTTTTTGGCCCATACGATCCCGAAAAACTGTTTAAATGGAGTTTCAATAACCGGCTCCGTGGCTGGAAGGTTCAGTCTTGGACTGTCACCATTAGGAGACCGGGGTTCGATCCCGGGTTGGGTGTAGGGATTTTTGTTTGGAAGTTAAAATTCCAAATAAATATTCTTCCACAAAATCCGCGATAAATTGGTTTGGCCACTCCTCTGGAATTGGCCCTGATAGGGCGCCACGGCAATATGGCGAGAGCCCCCGCCTGGGTCCTCCCCCCTCCCTTAATGACCAGGGTTAGTAAGGGTTAGTCCAGAAAAGAAGAAGAATGGATTAACCGATGAGGAAGAAGGCCTCTTGCTCATCGGTTAAATCCCATTCTTCTTTTTATAAAAAGAAAGAAAAGGAGTTTCTAGGCCGAAAGACCGAGAAAAACCCCAAAACATCTCATAAAATGGTGTTTTCTGGCCCAAAGACTCCAAAAAACTATCAAAACTCTGTTTTTAAGGGCCGATAGACCGAAAAAAACCAAAAAAATCCTACCCAGGAAACGCCATAGCACTCCCTTAAAAGGGTGTTTTTGGCGCATAAGATCCCGAAAATCTGTTTAAAAAGGTGTTTCTAGGCCGAAAGACCGAAAAAAACCCCAAAAAATCGGTTGAAAAGCCCAAAAAACTGAGAAAAACCCGAGAAAACTTTTTTAAAGTTAGAGAGAAACTATCAAGAAAAAACCCGGAGAAAGAAGTTTTCTGCAAATGAGGTAGACCAAAAAGCTGGAAACAGGGAAGAGTTTTTTTTTTTGGCAAAAAGAGGCTTGAAATCACCTAAATTGAGTAAAAAATAGTATTCTTCCGTCTAAAAACTAAGGAAAACTCGCGAAAATCCAGGGAAAAAAAGGGTTTTTTGGCCTAATGATCCAGGAAATCTCTTGATTTAAGATAAACAGGTTTTTAGTGGAACTAGGAAAACGCTTTATTTCTTACAGGGTGTTTCTCCGTCGAAAAACCCAAGTTGACCGCTCATTACGCCCTAATATCTGGTTAAAATTTTAGGCCAGAAGGCTGAGTATTCTATGAGAATAATGGAAAGCAAATGTTTTGCTATATGAATAGATTTTGGTTTCAATTAGAATGAATACACCGAAATTAATTTGCGAAATCGATCCCGTGAGATATTCTGTTTACTAAATAATTGGCTGTCTAGGGATCGAGCCTGTCAATTAAGTAGATTGAGGGCGGCTTACAGAAAACTGACCCGTCCATCAAAATTTGACTTAAAAAAACCCTCCACTCCGAAAGTCCAAGTTGTGACAAAAGCAAACCGCGTTCTGAGAAGGGAAACGTTTTCATTAAAGTGGACACTAAATCCCGAGAGCGGGAAGCCTCTACACGGCCTCTCCGCTTAATTTTAACATAATTCCTCTTTCCTAGCCGCATTTATTAACGCCAGTTTCCTCTTCCGAAATGGGTCGAGGCCCTTTCTCGAATAGATTCACCGAGCCATATAATCACCAGATTTTTTTTTTCAAACAAGAATAAACAAATTTTATTTTTTTTGGCAATGATGAATTACTTAAATCAGTGTGATTAATTGCATGATTCTAAAACCCCAAAGGATCATCCGACTTAAGCGGGTTTTAAAATATTTACTTTCACGCCTCTTCCAATTTTTACTCTAATCCGTTTATCGTGTTTTTCAGTCATTTTTTTTAAAAGAAAGTATTTTGTATTTTATCTGGGGGTATATTCGGGTTATGGGGTTGATAAGAGTACTAATGTCTTCTGTACGTGTTTCCTCATTAATATCACTCATAAGGTTTTACATTTCTATGCTGGAAGATTGTTTAAGAAGATAATATCCCCACTCTTTCTTTTGATTAATGCTCGAACCCTTAAATCATTTTTCAGAAGGGAAACTCTGTCAGCCCGTTTTCGCACATGTCCCTTTCTGCAAACCTTATCAACCCCCTCCTCCTTTAATCCCCAGGAAGGTGATAAAATCTGTCATCCTTCCTCGATTATTTCACATGTGACTCTTGGGAAATTCACAATTTTTTCTCTTCTGAAAAATCCAAAAAAAAAAATCTGTTTCAAAAGAAGTTTTTAGACCAAATGACCGCAAAAAACCCAAAACTACTCATAAAATGGTGTTTTCTGGCCCAAAGACTCCGAAAAACTATCAAAAGGGCCGAAAGACCGAGAAAAAAACAAAAAAATCCTGCCCAGGAAACGACCTAGCACTCCCATAAAAGGGTCTTTTTGGCCCATAAGATCCGGAAAATCATTTTAAAAAGGTGTTTATAGGCCGAAAGGCCAAAAAAACCCCAAAACTCTCATAAAATGGTGTTTTCTGGCCCAAAGACTCCGTCAAAACTATCAAAACTCTGTTTAAAAGGGCCGAAAGACCGAGAAAAACGAAAAAAAATCCTACCCAGGAAACGCCCTAGCACTCCCATAAGAGGGTGTTTTTGGCACGTACGATCCCGAAAATCTGTTTAAAAAGGTGTTTATAGGCCGAAAGGCCCAAAAAAACCCAATACTCTCATAAAATGGTGTTTTCTGGCCCAAAGATCCGAAAAACTATCAAAACTGTTTAAAAGGGCCGAAAGAGCAAAAAAAAAAAAAAAAAAACCCCAATAAATTCCTACCCAGGAAACGCCCTAGCACTCCCTTAAAAGGGTGTTTCCGCCGCATAAGATACCGAAAATCTGTTTAAAAAGGAGTTTCTAGGCTGAAAGACCGAAAAAAAAGCAAAACGTCTCATAAAATGGTGTTTTCGGGCCCAAAGAATCCGAAAAACTATCAAAACTCTTTTTGAAAGGGCCGAAAGACCGATAAAAACCAAATAAATCCTACCCTGGAAATGCCCTAGCACTCCCATAAAAGGGTCTTTTTGGCGCATAAGATCCGGAAAATCATTTTAAAAAGGAGTTTCTAGGCCGAAAGACCGAAAAAAACCCCAAAACATCGGTTGAAAAGCCCAAAAAACTGAGAAAAACGCGAAAAAATTTTTTTGAAGTTAGAGAGAAACTTTCAAAAAAACCGGGAGAAAGAAGTTTTCTGCAAATGAGGTAGCCCCAAAAAGCTAAAAACAGGGCAGAGTTTTTTTTTTTTTTTTTTTTTTTTTTTTTTTTTTTTTTTTTTTTTTACAGAAAAATCCAAAAAAAAAAAAAAAATTCGATTATTTAACGTCATAAAGTACCTAAGTAAATTTTAATAAAAAGCTTGGATGTCATAAAACATATTTTTTTATCTCATTTATTCTCGGACGAATTTTTTTTTGAACTGTCTCATAACCATTTTCATTCAAACCAACTTTATTAAATTTTTTTTTTACAACAAAAGATCTCAAGAGTGAAAAAAAAGGGTCCCATATTCTGACTTTTCATAAATAAGATTTTATTTCATATTTTTTTGTGAGGTTGTGGAAATTCTGGGGCTCCTTTGATTTGTGGACCGGCTTCGCTACAGTAATAACGATTAGGTTAAACAAAGCGGCGGATTACGACAGAAAGAATTATGCGGATTTTTTTAAAAAGTAGGATATCCTCTTAATAAAATGTTTTTAAAAAAAAATTCTCATAAATTAAACATCACGCTAAAGCAATAATATACGTCAATATTATTTACTCAAAATGTTTTTAACACAATATGATGTTAGGCCATAAAAAATAATGGAAAATCCATTATTGGTTTTTTTATACAACGTACTTTACACTGTTTTTTCTCAATTGAAAATACAGATTTCCAGGTTGGAGAGTTCGCCGTTAGCCAATCAAAACGAGCCGATGATGGTTTCTGATTGAAAATCGATGATTCGATATCTTTTGATGGGAGACTGTTTAGAGAAGAAAACCAATTGTAATTTCCTAGTGTATAAAATAAAAAATTCAATTTATTATCTCGCTTTTATTTTGTTTATTGGGGGAAAAAGAAGTAAAAAATAAAGTTTCTTGATATCTGTAAGAATCATAACCGTAAATAATTTCTAAAGAAAATTTTTATTTGGGATAAAAATTTCCGTCAAAATTAGTTCAACACAGCCAGCAAAGTTTCGTCATCTTTCTGGCCGGGGGGGGGGGGGGGGGTGCGTAGGTAACATGGCGAAATCCTACAGTCAGTTATCTAATGAAGAAGGGTATTTTAGCTCTGGAAGCAAATCGACCTAATTTCACCCTAAAATCTACGTTTTAAAATTTAAAATTTACGTTATGGTGTAATTACGGTCAAGTTGATTTCAACTGCAATTCGGCGTAAAACGTATTTTTAGGCTGAAATTAGGGATCAGTAGATTTTAGGGCGAGTTGTACACAATATTTCAATACAACTCGTCCTAATCTCACCATAACAACTTATGGGTGAATTTAGGGCGAGAATAACAACGAATAACTTGGATACAGTCATGCAAAACGTATAAGTATTGCGGGTTTAGTCTAATCCAGTGATTCTCAACGGGGGCGGTACCGCCCCCCTGGGGGCGCCGAGAAGTTACTGGGGGGCGTTATGCAAAATTTGGGTGATGGGGGGCAATGGCTAAATGGCTGGTGGCGTTAGGGTGAGTACTTTTTTTAATTTGTCCGAAAACCTACATTCTTGACTTTAGTCGGAAAACCTATAATCCGGCCCTTTAGTCCGTCCACCAATAATCCGGCCCTTTGGTTCAAAAAACCTATATCCCCACCAAAAACACCCCGTGTAAAAAACACCCCGCCTCGCAAAAATCCTTTTACATCAGCCGGAAAAAGTTGTGATATCAACTTCCCCGCCCTCAAATGAGCGAGAAGAGTCGATACGCCCGAGTGGTAGGTACGATGATGTGAGAAGCATGATGCCCGTGCTCCCGTTTTCAATGCTCCCCTTGGCGGCATCGCGAAATGTTTGTTTACAGGGACGTAGTTAAGACGTGCTGTGCGTTCTTCGGGAAAAATCGTTATGATTCAAACACTCAGACATACGTAGATGAAGGCGTAGTGTCATGTGTGAGTACGGGGGGGGTATGTGTATGTATGTGTATGGGGTGTATACTAGTGATTAGTTAGGAACTCAGTGATAACACAGTAATTCTTAAGCGTTCCAGGACGTTCCAGGGCTTGATAAATAACGGCAATCACTGATACAAAGCATTTCGCGATGCCGCCAAGGGGAGCATTGAAAACGGGAGCACGGGCATCATGCTTCTCACATCATCGTACCTACCACTCGGGCGTATCGACTCTTCTCGCTCATTTGAGGGCGGGGAAGTTGATATCACAACTTTTTCCGGCTGATGTAAAAGGATTTTTGCGAGGCGGGGTGTTTTTTACACGGGGTGTTTTTGGTGGGGATATCATATCTTTTTGTAGTTTAAATTCAAATGAATCGTAAAACTCCTAAAAGAACCGCGCGTTGTTTCAGTTGCCCGGGAAATCACGATTTTAAAGTGAGAATAGAGATAAAAAATGTTCTCCAAGTAATGAAAATACCTTCTGAGGAGGGATAATCCTATTAGCTTAGTTCTCAACGTAAACAGTAAAAACAAAACATTGATAAAATTTATAACTTAGGTAGGTACCTATTACAAATTTAAGTTTTAAGGGCTTGCGTATTTACGTCAATGAACCATTACAAGTTACAACGTCAACATTATGTTAATTCGAATGGTCCTTTTGTTCAGGCCCGTCAAAGAAATTTTCAGTTTTCGTCCCTAAATTTTTTTTAATGGGCTACACTA
This sequence comes from Orius insidiosus, assembly GCA_014119065.1. NCBI lineage: Eukaryota > Metazoa > Arthropoda > Insecta > Hemiptera > Anthocoridae > Orius > Orius insidiosus. Next base: position 137,224 of record JACGAQ010000409.1, on the reverse strand, counting down.
ATAATTAATAGTTCAAGGCCAAATAGGTCAGGTTAGCTGTTGACCCATTACACTGGCAAAAATTACCCAATTTATGTTTTATGTTTCGTTCTTTTTTCGTCAGTTCTTTCGTTCTTTTTATGGGTCGAATTTACCTTAAGGGGTCAGGAAGACCCATTTCCGAAATCCGACCTCTGGTGTAAATCGGATGTACAGAAGGCGCCTCAGACTAACTGACGATCGAAAAATGATCACTGGTCAAATTGACCCCAAGGGGTCTGGAAGACCCATTTCCGAAATTCGACCTTATGGTGTAAATCGGGTGTACAGCCGGCGCCACAGACAATGATCACTGGTCAAATTGACCCTGAGGGGTCTGGATGACCCATTTCCGAAATCCGTCCTCATTACTATACTCGTCCTCATTGCTAAACTCAGAAGGAAGCTCTGTGCACAATTTCAAGTCGATTGGTCTTGTCTCCAGGCTGTGTACCCGTTAAAGTGGCTAAAATTACCCTAAAATTTCAGTTTTTTGTTCCTAACTTTTTTTTTAAGTTAAGATTTCGAGGTAAATCTTTCAAAAGGCACTGGCTCAAGTTGAAAGGAAGCTCTGTGCAAAATTTCAAGTCAATCGGTGCGCTAGGAGAGGCTGTAGCCTTGTCTAGCTGAATAAGAAGAAGAACACGGTAAAGGCGAAAAACCGGGTTTTCAGACTTTTATATCTCGGCTCCCTGTGGACCGATCGACTTGAAATTTTCAGCGTTTACTCATATCATATCAAAGTAAATCTGTAGCAAATTTCAAGTCGATCGGTCCACAGGGAGCCGAGATCCAGATACCTGAAAAACGCAAATCGTGACGTCCAGTAAACATACACTTGGTAGGTACCGTTTTCTGACGTCTTCGGACTGGGTGTTGCTTGGCGGGGCGGAACGCTGCCGCGTTCCTAGATTCTGGAACTTAGGTCGGAAAACCTATAATCCGGCCCTTTGGTCGGAAAACCTATAACCGGTCCTTTGGTCCAAAAAACCTATATTCTGGAACTTTGGTCCGAAAACCTATAATCCGGAACTTTGGTCCGAAAACCTATATTCCGGAACTTTGGTCGGAAAACCTATGATCCGGCCCTTTGGTCTGAAAACCTATAATCCGGCCCCTTGGTCCAAAGAAACCTATATTCCGGAACTTTGGTCAGAAAACCTATGATCCGGCCCTTTGGTCCGAAAACCTATATTCCGGAACTTTGGTCGGAAAACCTATGATCCAGCCCTTTGGTCCAAAAAAACCTATATTCTGGAACTTTGGTCCGAATACCTATATTCCGGAACTTTGGTCGGAAAACCTATGATCCAGCCCTTTGGTCCGAAAACCTATAATCCGGCCCTTTGGTCCAAATTAGCTAGTTTACAGGGGGGCGCTGGCTTCAAAAAGGTTGAGAAACACTGGTCTAATCGATGCTTTTGTGAATTTGTTTTTTTCTGTTAAGGACCTTCGTACCTTTGTTTTTGGGTCATAAAGACCCGTCTATACAGGGTAGAACATTGTTTTGAGAGTAGGGAATGCTTTTCTGCGTATTTGAAGCCATTAGTCAACGTTGAAACGGGAACAAAGGTGAGATAATATGTCGACTGAATCGGCGGTTTCGATCGAAGCGCAATTAATGCCCTGCGGCTTACCGAATAGTCGGGGGCGTTGAGGGGCGGAAGGAGGTTCCGATTCGTGGTCTGCTAAGCACAAACCGTTTTCGGCGATTAGAGCACAATGAAGGTACTCGGCCGTTCGAATCGTATTAGACTAAAAGGAAGGGGGGGAACAATGATTCGGAAGCGTCGAAAACGCCATCCATCACTTCACCGGGCGCTGATAGAGACGAAAAACCACGATTCTACAAACGTCAATTTTTCTATAGAATTGACAATTTTAAACAGCGGAAAAGACTTCCATTTTTTAAATTTTTCAATTGACAACTTTAAACAGCGGAAAAGACTTCCATTTTTTAAATTTTTCAATTGACAAATTTAAACAGCGGAAAAGACTTCCATTTTTTAAAAATTACTATCTCTCATCTTTTTATCAATTTATCTTTTTGCTTTCCATTGAGCAATGAAGTTAAAAAGCAAAAATATTAAACATTTGTTTTTGATTTCTAAAAAATTACTCGATATCCGTTTACATAGGAATTTAATTAATTGAATTTCCGATGACATTTTAAAAAAAATACAAAGACAAAATGCAATTTTGAAAACAAAATAGTTCAGCAATTCCATCATAAAAAACGCTTAAGTGGAGAAAAATTTAATTAAATTTTTTTCTCAAAGGGTGTTGATGGGTTTGGACCTGGTCGAAAACGTATTAGAGCCAATTTATTCCCTTTGTCGCACTAGAAAGCGACATTTCGAACAAAGCAGGTCATTTATACGGTTCTTAATTCGGCCAATCACACGCAGCCCGGCTCACTTTTGTTTCTACCGTGAACCTATTAATCCGACACAGAGGGGAAGAAGGAAAAAAAATGGGAAAGGAAAAAAAATTGAATGTTACTTTTGTCCAGGGAGCTTTTTTTCGGGGGTTCGAGTTATTTATACACCAGAGTCTGGACTATTAATCAAACATAATTGAGTCACCGGCTCATTACAGGAATGAAAGGGATGAATAATGTCCTCTGATTCTGATTAACGAATTTTTTATCCAACTTTCTTTTTGTGAGATAAACAAACAGAAGATATGAGTGGGGGAGAAAGAAAAATCCAAAATTTTGTGCAGTTCTGACGCATCTTTAGTCTCATTTCGAGCTAGATTTCATATCTTCGAAACCTGTCGGGGATTGAAATATTTTTTAGTTTAAGGGAGAAGAGGTAACACGGGGGAACACATCTCGTCCGAAAGTATTCTCATCCGAAAGTATTCTCGTCCTAAAAATAATAGAAAAAGAAAAAATATAAACTGTATTCTCGTCCGAAAGTATTCTCGTCCTAACAGGCAACGCCCTTTTTTAGGACGAGATGACAGTAGGACGAGAAGACATTCGGACAAGTGGATTTCAATTTTTATACAATTTTTTAAATATTATACTTTAATAAAATAGAAATCATCTCGTCCGAAAGTATTCTCGTCCTAATGTCTTCTCGTCCTAAAACTAACGTACAAAAATTGCTGTGTCGGAGAAATGCGGCAGCGTTCCAACCCCGCAAGTCACGGTCGGTTTGTTTGTTTTTTTGGAGGCACACAACTCATCCGAAAGTATTCTCGTCCGAATGTCTACTCATCCGAAAAATAATAGAAATAGAAAAAAATATAAACAGACAACTCATCCGAAAGTATTCTTATCCGAAAAAGGGGCGTGGCCGTTTCGGATGAGTAGACATTCGGACGAGAATACTTTCGGATGAGTTGTCTGTTTATTATTTTTTTTTTAAATATTATACTTTAATAAAATAAAAACAGTGAATACAACTCATCCGAAAGTATTCTCATCCGAATGTCTACTCGTCCGAAAACTAACGTACAAAAATTGCTGCGTCGTAGAAATGCGGCAGCGTTCGACCCTCGCAAGTCACGGTCGGTTCGTTTGTTTATTTTTGCGAGGATCAGCTCGTTTTGTGACACAAGGGGGTTAATTTTTTTCCTCTCGCGAGGATGTGCTCGTTTTATGACAAAAGGGGGTTAATTTTTTTTTCTCGCGCGGATCAGCTCGTTTTATGACAAAAGGGGGTTGATTTTTTTCCTCTCGCGAGGATTTGCTCTCCCTGTAGGCTGCCCTGGGATGGATAATGAGCTCGGTACGCCCAAAAAGGAGTTTAAAACTTGCTGGGGTGGAACGCTGCCTCATTTCTACCACGCAGCAATTTTTGTACGTTAGTTTTCGGACGAGTAGACATTCGGATGAGAATACTTTCGGATGAGTTGTATTCACCGTTTTCTATTTTATTAAAGTATAATATTTTAAAAATATATAAACAGACAACTCATCCGAAAGTATTCTCGTCCGAATGCCCACTCATCCGAAACGCCCACGCCCCTTTTTCGGATGAGAATACTTTCGGATGAGTTGCCTGTTTATATTTTTTCTATTTCTATTATTTTTCGGATGAGTCGACATTCGGATGAGAATACTTTCGGATGAGTTGTAGGCACTCGTTTTTTTGCGAGGATCAGCTCGTTTTATGACACTAGGGGGTTAATTTTTTTCCTCTCGCGAGGATTCGCCCACACTGTAGGCGGCCCTGGGATGGATGATGAGCTCGGTAGGCGCCAAAAATTGTTTAAAACTTGCTCGTGTGGAACGCTGCCGCATTTCTCCGACGCAGCAATTTTTGTACGTTAGTTTTAGGACGAGAAGACAGTAGGACGAGAATATTTTCGGACGAGTGGATTTCTATTTTATTAAAGTATAATATTTAAAAAATTGAATAAAATTGAAATCCACTCGTTCGAATGTGTTCTCGTCCTACTGTATCTCGTCCTAAAATGGGGCGTTGCCTGTTAGGACGAGAATACTTTCGGACGAAAATACAGTTTATATTTTTCCTTTTTCTATTATTTTTAGGACGAGAATACTTTAGGACGAGATGTAGGCACTCGGTAACACTGTGTCTCCTTAAGGTTCATCCTCTGTTAGAAAAACAGAAGTAGATCTTTTTTTGCTCTTTATCAGTTCTACCAACTGAACAGATCAGGAGTTGTTCGTTAAAATATTTTAAGCACATTAACTTTCTAAAATTAATTATTGGATTAAGAAGACTCCGTGTATGCGAAAATCCACTTAAGGCATCTTTAGTGTCAGAAAAGATAAGCATTTTTGGGATTAAACTCAATATAGAAACAACAGAGACCCAGTAGTATCATTTATTTAGCAATAATAGTCAACTGAAGGGTTTTTAGAGCCTTCTTGGGGTATTGAAAAAGGCTCGATTGTAAAAGTCAAACAATAAAACGCCGCGCCTTCTTTGGAAAAACAACTTAATCCTCTTTGTCCTTTCCCAGACGCCGGGATTAGATAGTTTTCTTCCCGGTTTTTTTTCTCTCTTTTTTTTCGAATTTATAGCAGAAATTAAAAATAGCACTTCTGATTAATTTAAAAAAAAAGAAGGGAGAATTAAACGGTAGATTAGAGGGTGAAAACGTTAAATCCCCGGGTGAAAAATACAATTCAATCCCTTTTTTTCTCAGAGGTCGAAATTGAGGCGTCAGTACTTTATTAAAGGGACTACAACTGTCGGAAAAGCGACCCCTACTATTTTACCCTTTTAAAAAAACGGGTGACTCAAATAGGTAAAGAGAATCCCGGGTTCGTTTTATTGAAAGATTTAAACACAATAGTCGAACCCGGTTTTTTTCCCCTCCTCTCTCTCCATTCTAAATTGAATTGTAAAGGATCCTTCTATGTTTTCTTTTTATTTCGATTTTTATGTTAGAATACGATTGTTTAATTTAGAACAAGGGAGAAATTTAGTATTCATTCGATTCAATATACCGTCCGAATTGGGTGGGCGCCGGCCAAGTTTCATTTCCAACTTGTCACTCCCACCTTATTGCCCGGGAAATTGAATGACTTAGTTGTTTTTCGAATAAAAAAATACTTCTTTTTTTATAGTTTTTAAAATATTTTCACTAATTTTATTAACAAAAAGGCATCAACAAATACGTGATAAAAATTTCTTTTTCGCATGAGGCTTGAAAAAATGACTCAACAAGATGCAGTAATCGCTGATTAATAACCTATAAACAAGTATTCCGCGACGCCGCCAAGGGGAGCTTGAAAACGGGAGCACGGGCGCTTCATCTAAAAAATTTTCTTTTGTCATACTAAACCCGCAAGACTTTTCGGTCATGTTGGTTTAGTATCTCAAGCGCCAATAAAATATTTTCACTAATTTTAATAACAAAAAGGCATCAACAAATACGTGATAAAAATTTCCTTTTCGCAGGAGGCTTGAAAAAATGACTCAACAAGAAGCAGTAATCGCTGATTATTAACCTATAAACAAGTATTTCGCGACGCCACCAAGGGGAGCTTGAAAACGGGAGCACGGGCGCTTCATCTCACAAATTTTCTTTCGTCATACTAAGCCCGCAAGACTTTTCGGTCATGTTGGTTTAGTATCTTAAGCGCCTATAAAATATTTTCACTAATTTTATTTACAAAAAGGCATCAACAAATACGTGATAAAAATTTCTTTTTCGCAGGAGGCTTTTAATAATGACTCAACAAGATGCAGTAATCGCTGATTATTTACCTATAAACAAGTATTTCGCGACGCCACCAAGGGGAGCTTGAAAACGGGAGTACGGGCGTTTCATCTCACAAATTTTCTTTTGTCATACTAAACCCGCAAGACTTGTCGGTCATGTTGGTTTAGTATCTCAAGCGCCTCGATATCCATTAGAGATTTTGTTGTAGGCTTTAGGTACAAAATTTTTATCGCATTAATAAAAATTAAATTTAAAATAATGACCCTGCGGTAGCAGGGACTAAAAGGTAGATTTCTTTTCATGATTAAAATTAATATGTATAAACACAAAATATATAATTATGTTATAAAAATGATGATACAAGAAAAATTGCGCCACTGAGCCCCTAGAAAAACATCTGATAATTTTATTAATAAAATATTTAATAATTTCCCGGTATAAATTCAAATTTTTTTTAAAGTTTAGCTAGTTCAATATTTTGCGCCTGGCTCGTCCAAACCTGCTTTAATTAATTTTTTGCACGCCCTCGCAGAGGTCTTAAAGTTTTTTTTGCAAAAGGACTAGCATTTCAATAGAAAATGCCAATTTTGTCTTTTAAGCCCTAAGTAAAGTAGGTGAATCGCTGGTCCGATTTCAGCCATTAACGAACTCGTCCGAGCTATTGAGATAAAAGCTCTAAATACCGGATATCGTCACCCTCACATTAAAATTGCTCCAGTTATCGTGCTAATATATATATATATATATAAACTTTTCAACTGAGGATGGTTTTGGGGTCCAGGAGGTATGAAACGAAAAACGTATAGAAAATTTTTTGAATCTGCGACTACTTGGTACATTACAATAGGTAGATTTTTGAAGAAAAGAAATCTACCTAAAATAGGACTCACGCTAACGCCCCCAGCCATTGCCCCCCTATCACCCAAAGTTTGCTTAACGCCCCCGTGAGAATCACTGGTCTGTAGCTTTTCCAAGTCTGATTTCAAAACATTCCTAATTTCAGAAATTTTTATTTAACCAAAAAATCAAATTTTTAGTAGGTTTTCTAGTTTTTTTAGGCAAAAAAATCCAATTTGGACAGATTAACGAACCACTTAGAATAAGATCCCTGGGAGTTTACCCATGGATTTAGGCCACTTTTCACCGGATTTTTAGGCGTTTTCCTTTGTATCAAGGCTAAAAATTCTCCTCTTATCAGATTTTCGAGGAGTTTCCTTAGTTTATATACAAAAAAAGCCAAATTTTCGGTAGTTTTTCGGTCATTTTTAGCAAAGAAAATTGACTTTGGACGTAATAAGGGTCCATTAAAAACAGCAAAACTTCAAAGAAAAAATGCCACGGTATTAAAGTGGTATAACGGACCCTTAAGGACGAAAACCCTGGGAGTTTCCCACGATTTTTTGGGACTTTTTACCGGGTTTTCATGGTTTAAGAGCTGAGAAATCTTCTTTTTATCGGATTTATTTGGGGAGTTTCCCCTTTATTTAGGAGAGTATGTAGGTAAAAAAGTCAAGTTTTTTTTCCCCCTTAAGTTTTAAATTTAACGAACCGTGTTTATCTTCCAGAAAACTTTAAAAGAAGAAAAGTTTACGCTTGAAATTAATTATCTGCGTTTAAAAATTTTGCTGTCAGATTTTCAGCATGAAAAGAAAAGTTCTTTGATTAAAAATTAATAGTGGATTGAATCGCAAATCGATTTCTTTTAATAGAATATTTGATTGAGGGAAAAAAACAATTGGGATCTTAAATTCTCAAACTTAAAAGTGTGGAAAAAAAGGGAAGATTGCCAAATATTCAAAAAATATGTCGAATTTTTTTTTAATGCAGTCGATAATCCGGAACGAGGACAAAGGGATTTCTTGTGACCGAGGGCATGGGGTGTCCATGGCAACCCGAGGATGATTTATTATAAGGGCTGGATCACAAAGCGTAGTCTTGACTTTTCCCTCCTTATGCTCGCGTCCTGATTTGAACATATTTATACGTACCAAATGTTTTTAAATCCATTCATTTTATACGAGACAGTCTAAAGGAAAATAAATCATCCGGAAAATTCATTTTTTTTAGTTTAAAAAATATCTTTTATGGCCTGAAATTCGTTTTTCCTCCTCCTATTATTGAATTTGGGGCGTCTTTTTTACCCGTTTTTTTGGCAATAGCAGCATTAAAAATGATCTGCACCACAGAAAACTTCATGATTGGTAAACATCGCTAATCGGGGTCGGGCGTTGCTCAACTGCACCGGAACCGACATCAACTGCACCGAAATGTTAAACATATCGACTGCACCGAAATGTTAAACATATCCACTGCTCCGAAATGTTAAACATATCGACTGCACCGAAATGTTAAACATATCAACTGCTCCGAAATGTTAGGCATATCAACTAACTGCACCGAAATGTTAAACATATGAGGCCCTCCGGGTACGAAGGGCGAACTCAACAAAACGTAGTTTCGAGATATTCGCATTTTAAAGTTTTATGTTACGGGCGAACTCAACAGAAAATTCATGCCCTGGAGTGGGAAAAGGAGTGGGTTGTGGACTAGGATGTGGAGTTCGCCCTTCGTACCCGGAGCGCCTCATATCAACTGCTCCAAAATGTTAAGCATATCAACTGCACCGAAATGTTAAACATATCGACTGCACCGAAATGTTAAACATATCGACTGCACCGAAATGTTAAACATATCGACTGCACCGAAATGTTAAACATATCGACTGAACCGAAATATTAAACATATCGACTGAACCGAAATATTAAACATATCGACTGAACCGAAATGTTAAACATATCGACTGCACCGAAATGTTAAACATATCGACTGCACCGAAATGTTAAACATATCGACTGCACCGAAATGTTAAACATATCGACTGCACCGAAATATAAAACATATCGACTGAACCGAAATGTTAAACATATCGACTGCACCGAAATGTTAAACATATCGACTGCACCGAAATGTAAAACATATCGACTGCACCGAAATGTTAAACATATCGACTGCACCGAAATATAAAACATATCGACTGCACCGAAATGTTAAACATATCGACTGCACCGAAATGTTAAACATATCGACTGCACCGAAATGTTAAACATATCGACTGCACCGAAATGTTAAACATATCGACTGCACCGAAATATAAAACATATCGACTGAACCGAAATGTTAAACATATCGACTGCACCGAAATGTTAAACATATCGACTGCACCGAAATGTTAAACATATCGACTGCACCGAAATGTTAAACATATCGACTGCACCGAAATATAAAACATATCGACTGCACCGAAATGTTAAACATATCGACTGCACCGAAATATAAAACATATCGACTGCACCGAAATGTTAAACATATCGACTGCACAGAAATATAAAACATATCGACTGCACCGAAATGGACTAGGATGTGGAGTTCGCCCTTCGTACCTCTCGGATTTAGCACTTAGAGCTTTGCCGCATATCGGTTTTTACGTATTTAAAGGGGAAAAACGGGCGAAATCAACATAAAAACTATATGAGTGTATTCACCAAGAGGTCTAGAATCTGAAAATGAAAAAAAAAAAAAAAATTGGCCGATGTTGAGTTCGCCCTTCGTACCCGGAGCGCCTCATATCAACTGCACCAAAATGTTAAGCATATCAACTGCACCGAAATGTTAAACATATCAACTGCACCGCCGATCAACTGCACCGCTATTAGCAAAGAGACCAAATAAATTTAGAATAAAATAAATAAGTAAAAATGAGAGGAACAAAACTGAAAATTTTTGGGTACATTTTTCTGCATTAAACTGCCCCCAGCATATGGCCCTTAAGAGTCTCTTCAATTGTTAATTTAAACTACAAAAATATGTGATAACGCTATCAAAAAGTCTAAAAAACACTTCGCCTCGCAAAATCCCTTCTAGAGCAGCCAGAGAAAGTTATATCAACTCCTCCGCCCTCCGATGTACACTGAAGAGAAAGAGGAGAAATGAAACGCCGAAGAGCCTGTAGACAAACCTCTTTTAAGAAATTTTAAGGATTTCAGAGAAATGGATAACTAATCAGTAATCACTGTAAACAAGCATTTCGGCACACCACCAAGGGGAGCTTTGAAAACGCGAGATCGGGCGCTTCATCTTTCCTCTTTCTCTTCAGTACATCGGAGGGCTGGGAAGTTGATATCATAACTTTCTCTGGCTGCTACAGAAGGGTTTTTGCGAGGCGGGGTGTTTTTTTACAGGGACTGTTTTCGATAGCGATTAATGCTATTGAGGCGTATGTATCAATCTGCAGCACTGTGTATGTAAAGTTATGTAAAGTGCTACTGTATGTAGCGACACATCCATAAACACAAATATATTTGGAGATGGCGTAGTAAACATACAGTTAAACTTAACATTACGGTGAAGTGCAGATGATATGCGACCTTTACTACCTGATAAAGTAAACAAGTACAGTCAATACATTTACGCTTCACTAATTGACCTCGGCCGGAGCAGTTGATTGCTAGCCGAGGGGACAGGAAGCCCCTTTTCCTGCAAAAATCGTGGAATTCGGACTTAAAAACCTTATTTTTAAAGCCAAGCTAATAAATTAATTTGCTTTCGGTCACGTAAATTGGTTTACCTTCTATTAATACACGTTTCAGAGGCCTATCCCAAATTTAATTTGCTGTATATTGTCCTGGGAGAAATAGAAGACCGGTGCGGACCCTAATTTAAACACCTGTTTGACCCTTTCGCGTAAGGAATCCCTTAGTTTATGCAAATCGATATTCCGGCCGGAGTCTTCCTCAATAAACTCAAAGACGGAATTTCCTCCTATCAGTTGACGCTAACTTTATTAATATTTTAAAAAGAAAACTTGCTCATTTTTATGAACATGTTGACAGTTCATTAGGGCTTCGCTTAGAAAAATTGCCTGGATAAACTTTATACCCTTCATTTTTATCTTTCTTAAAATTAAAATGGAGCAAATTTTTTTCAAAGCCTACGTTTTAATAAGGGTTTCATGCCTTTCATTTGCATGATGAAATTTTCAGAATTAATTTTTTTTAAAAGTTGAATTCTAGTCAATCACGAACGCTAAAAATGTTTATTGGTTCACTATTTTTTGAGTGGAAAAGAAGTTATTAAGGGGTGAACCACCTGGCACTTTTAAACCACCCTCAACATTTCACGTCTTAACCGAGTCTTAAACATCCACACCCACGAAATTGTCCAACCCCTTTTATTTATAGACTTTTTAACTTTCAAGATTTACGCTATTATTAAGAATTTCAATCAAATTGAATGTATTGTGTTTAAACAATGGACGTTTTAATTATTGTTGATGTCAAAACCAAGCCTGAGTTTATTGTCATTGTTTATGAGACTGTCAAAATGAAATATCTTAAGAAAACTTATAATTTAATTATTTTTTTCAAGTAGCCGCGTTTACATGGAAAATTATGAGGAAAACACGAATATTAATCTTCAACCTCAGGTGGTTCTAAACCGCAATTAGCCACTCTGGCCGTTTTTCACTTTGCATTACTATTTTTCCTCCTTCTTAGAGGCGAAAAAAATTTCCACGAAAAATGAAATTAACAATAAAGAATCCGAATAAAAAATTAAGAATAAAGAATCTAAACAGTCGCTAGATTGTTACATTTTCAGCTAAACAGTCGGTTAATCGTCATATTGTCAGCTAGACAGTCGCTAGATAGTCATATTGTCAGCTAAACAGTCGTTAGATAGTCATATTCTCAACTAAACAGTAGCTAGCTCGTCGTATTGTCAGCTAAACAGTCGTTAGATTGCCATATTTTCAGCTAAACAGTCGTTAAATCGTCATATTGACAGCTAAACAGTCGTTAGATAGTCATATTTACTGCTAAACAGCCGTTAAATTATCATATTTTTAGCTAAACAGATATTGGATTGTAATATTCTCTACTAAACAGTAGCTAGCTTGTCATATTATCAACTTAACAGTCGTTAAATTTTCATATTGTCAGCTAAACAGTCGTTAGATCGTCATATTTTCAGCTAAACAGTCATTAAATCGTCACATTGTCAGCTAAAAAGTCGTTAGATAGTCATATTCTCAACTAAACAGTAGCTAGCTCGTCATGATGTCAGCTAAACAGTCGTTAGATAGTATTACCTTACATATTATCAGCTAAACAGCCGCTAAATCATCATATTTTTAGCTAAACAGTCGTTGGATTGTACTATTCTCAACTAAGCAACTAGCTAGATCGTCATATTGTCAGCTAAACAGTCGTTAGATTGTTACATTTTCAGCTAAACAGTCGGTTAATCGTCATATTGTCAGCTAGACAGTCGATAGATAGTCATATTGTCAGATAAACAGCCGCTAAATCATCATATTTTTAGCTAAGCAGTCGTTGGATTGTACTCTCAACTACTAGTTGCATTCTCAACTAAACAACAGCTAGATCGTCATATTGTCAGCTAGATAGTCGTTAGATTGCCACATTTCCAGCTGAACAGTCGGTTAATCGTCATATTGTCAGCTAGACAGTCGCTAGATAGTCATATTGTCAGCTAAACAGCCGCTAAATCATCATATTTTTAGCTAAATAGTCGTTGGATTGTACTATTCTCAACTAAGCAACAGCTAGATCGTATTATTGTCAGCTAAACAATCGTTAGATTGTCACATTTTCAGATAAACAGTCGTTAAATCGTCATATTGTCAGCTAGACAGTCGCTAGAAAGTCGTATTGTCATCTAAACAGCCAATAAATCATCATATTTTTAGCAAAACAGTTGTTGGATTGTACTATTCTCAACTAAACTGTAGCTAGCTCGTCATATTGTCAGCTAAACAGTCGTTAAATCGTCATATTGTCAGCTAAACAGCCACTAAATCATCATATTGTCAGCTAAACAGTTTGTCATATTTATATAAAGAATTCTACGATTTTAATGTTTATTGCGTCTGTATTCCGCAAGTTGATTTTCCAATCAAATAATAAACCAATAATGGTCGTGAGTGGCTCTATCTCTTGGAGAACGGTGGCGGCGCGTTTTGGGAAACGGTTTGTTTCCAGCTTCCCGCTATATCCACCTAAAGCTCACGGAGATATGTTCACCGTGAAAAAATGGAAATGATATAGAGGGAATAGCTCACCTGACGAGGCTTTTTAAGCCGAAACGCGTCGTGAGATACCCGTTATCACGATTTCTTCCTCTAATATTTGTTTATTATTTAATAAAGAATTTTTTATTAGATAAAAAAAATCAGAGATAGGAAGAAGCAATATAAATCGGATCGAAAAAGGGAGGATTCTAAAACTCATGGTTTTTTTTTTTCTATAAATAATGTTTCCGCAACAAAACTAAACCGTGTGGTTTGTATTTTGGGAAACGATCTTCTATGGAACGAACGATGATTTAGTAATAATAGAGATATCTCGGGGTGAAAAAAAAGGGGGCCTCTTGACAAATGATACAAGAGCCCAAAGGCGATACACGGTTATCTCCACCGTCGCCAACAGCCAATAGAATTTATTTATGTACCAATTATATCGGTCGTTGGCCCAAAACAGCAAAACCTACCGCAACCCGTCTCCTCTTCAGCCCCCACTCCATTAGGGAAATTGATACCCACCCTTTTTATTTACAAAAAAGCCTAATTGACCATTCAAGCAATTTTCTATTGAAACGCTTTTTTTTCTATATAAAATTAATTTTTTTTATTAACTTTTTTTTAAATTAAGAAAAAGAATAATTAATGATGTTTAAAAGGAGTTTTCTCCTCACAAAAAGTCATTCGTTTTAAATTAAATTATTGTTTGTTTACAACTCAAGCCTCTCTCTCTCAATTGGTTGACTTTTTAGAGTTGGAGATATTATTCTGATAATTTTCTTAATTGATTGAATCATCTCAAAATCGTCAGATACATCAAATTTATAAATTAAAATAATTTTTAAAAGGTATATTTTGGCAAGTAATCCTTTTTTTCCTAGACTTTCGGGCCTTTTCTTGAGTTTTTGTGTGCTTAGGCAAAAAAAAAAAATCATTTTTTTAAACCAAAAAAGAATTAAGAAAATAAATGAAAAATAAAATCATGGTTAAATATTTCTTCGCGTTAGTTCTAACACCGGCTATCTCATTTTTCCTAGGTTTTCAGGGGAGCAAAAATACGGATTAATTTCTCATTGGAATCAATGCATCTACCTGTTGGCTAAATCGTGAACTATGCGTTTTCTGTTGGTAATAGGGTTAAACTACCAACGTAATTCGATTCTCCACAAAATTTACCATCAGAAACTATGCCTAACTCAAAATTGATAAAAAGTGACTTAGCAAACTATGCGTTTTCTGTTGGTAATAGGGTTAAACTACCAACGGAATTCGATTCTCCACAAAATTTACCATCAGAAACTATGCCTAACTCAAAATTGATAAAAAGTGACTTAGCAAACTATGCGTTTTCTGTTGGTAATAGGGTTAAACTACCAACGGAATTCGATTCTCCACAAAATTTACCATCAGAAACTATGCCTAACTCAAAATTGATAAAAAGTGACTTAGCCAACTATGCGTTTTCTGTTGGTAATAGGGTTAAACTACCAACGTAATTCGATTCTCCACAAAATTTACCATCAGAAACTATGCCTAACTCAAAATTGATAAAAAATGACTTAGCCATCTACGCGTTTTCTGTTGGTAATAGGGTTAAACTACCAACGGAATTTGATTCTCCACAAAATTTACCATCAGAAACAATACCTAACTCAAAATTGATAAGAAAATAACTTAGCCAACTACGCGTTTTCTGTTGGTAATAGGGTTAAACTACCAACGGAATTCAATTCTCCACAAAATTTACCATCAGAAACAATACCTAACTCAAAATTGATAAAAAATGACTTAGCCAACTACGCGTTTTCTGTTGGCAATATGGTTATACTACCAACGGAATTCGATTCTCCACAAAATTTACCATCAGAAACTATGCCTAACTCAAAATTGATAAAAAATGACTTAGCCAACTACGCGTTTTGTGTTGGTAATAGGGTTAAACTACCAACGTAATTCGATTCTCCACAAAATTTACCATCAGAAACTATGCCTAACTCAAAATTGATAAAAATGACTTAGCCAACTACGCGTTTTCTGTTGGTAATAGGGTTAAACTACCAACGAAATTAGATTATCCACAAAATATACCATCCGAAACAATACCTAACTCAAAATTGAGTACAATCCAACTACTGTTTAGCTAAAAATATGATGATTTAGCGGCTGTTTAGCTGACAATATGACTATCTAACGACTGTTTAGCTGACAATATGATGATCGAGCGACTGTTTAGTTGATAATATGACGATCTGACAATAAATACTCACTTAAAAAATAAAAATATTATATATTATTGAAAATAATAAAACCCTCACTTTAATCTTATTATTTTTTGATATTTTCGTTGCTTTTTAGGCCTAGAAATCCCGTTTTTACTGTATATTTGGAAGCTTTTCTCGGATTTTCGACTGAGGAAATGAGAAAAAAATTTTTTCCCCTTTCTTTCGGCCTACAAACTCTAATCCAATGATTTTTCACAACATTGCTGAAAATGTGACACCCAAAATTTTTTTGAATTTTACGGTTTAATAATGCCAACACATATTAAGTGAAAATTCCTGGAAAAGAGGTCAGGAATTCAGGTAAATCTAGCGTAAAACACTTCTTACATTCAGGGGATGCTTTACGGAATCCCTCGGGGGAGAATAAAAAAGAAAAGAAAATTAATTTCAAGAATAACAATGTTTAAATATTATATGTTTACGAGGAGTAAATCAAGATTTATTCGTCCCTATGTAGATATAACGTTTTAAATGGGCGATAAATTGTTTTTGGTCCGGTGTTTGTAAAGATTAGGCGGCTATACTGTGAGGAATGACAACGGGCCCATAAATCGCGACTCCGTGGAGGCAAGAAAAGGAGGCAATCTAACGAGAGAGATGTAAGTAACTTGTGGGAGAAAAATAAAACGTTATATATCGACTCGGGGAGGTCTTCGCCGTGGGGCGGGCGTTAACGCGAGAATCTGTTGAGGAAAATGTTCGACATTAATCCAACGAGCGAAGAGATAAAAAAAGACATTTCCACTTTTCGTATCATTCTTTTTATAATTATACTGCTCATGAAAAATAAACCGCCGTATCTCGCTTAATAGTTCTTAAGTTTCAATCTTCCACAATTTCGCGACCAGTTTCGACCTAATAGGTCACTTCAGGTGAAATGGGCGGACTGTGGATAAGCGCCAACTCCGTCCTTGAACATAACTGTGATTTGTGTGAGTAAAAATATGATATAATGACAATCTAACGACTGTTTAGCTGACAATATGACGATTTAACGACTGTTTAGCTGACAATATGACGAGCTAGCTACTTTTTAGTTGAGAATATTACAATCTAACGACTGTTTAACTAAGAATATGATGATTTAGCGGCTGTGTAGCTGACAATATGACTATCTAACGACTGTTTAGCTGACAATATGACGATTTAACGACTGTTTAGCTGACAATATGACGAGCTAGCTACGGTTTAGTTGAGAATATTACAATCCAACGACTGTTTAGCTAAAAATATGTTGATTTAGCGGCTGTTTAGCAGATAATATGACGAGCTAGCTACTTTTTAGTTGAGAATATTAGAATCTAACGACTGTTTAACTAAAAATATGATGATTTAGCGGCTGTTCAGCTGACAATATGACTATCTAACGACTGTTTAGCTGACAATATGACGATTTGATGACTGTTTAGCTGAAAATATGACGATTTAACGACTGTTTAGCTGACAATATGACGAGCTAGCTACGGTTTAGTTGAGAATATTACAATCCAACGACTGTTTAGCTAAAAATATGTTGATTTAGCGGCTGTTTAGCAGATAATATGACTATCTAACGACTGTTAAGCTGACAATATGACAATCTAACGACTGTTTAGCAGACAATATGACGAGCTAGCTACTTTTTAGTTGAGAATATTAGAATCTAACGACTGTTTAACTAAAAATATGATGATTTAGCGGCTGTTCAGCTGACAATATGACTATCTAACGACTGTTTAGCTGACAATATGACGATTTGATGACTGTTTAGCTGAAAATATGACGATTTAACGACTGTTTAGCTGACAATATGACGAGCTAGCTACGGTTTAGTTGAGAATATTACAATCCAACGACTGTTTAGCTAAAAATATGTTGATTTAGCGGCTGTATAGCAGATAATATGACTATCTAACGACTGTTTAGCTGACAATATGACAATCTAACGACTGTTTAGCTGACAATATGACGAGCTAGCTACTTTATAGTTGAGAATATTACAATCCCCACAAAAAACACCCCGTGTAAAAAACACCCCGCCTCGCAAAAATCCTTTTACATCAGCCGGAAAAAGTTGTGATATCAACTTCCCCGCCCTCAAATGAGCGAGAAGAGTCGATACGCCCGAGTGGTAGGTACGATGATGTGAGAAGCATGATGCCCGCGCTCCCGTTTTCAATGCTCCCCTTGGCGGCATCGCGAAATGCTTTGTATCAGTGATTGCCGTTATTTATCAAGCCCTGGAACGTCCTGGAACGCTTAAGAATTACTGTGTTATCACTGAGTTCCTAACTAATCACTAGTATACACCCCATACACATACATACACATACCCCCCCCCAGTACTCACACATGACACTACGCCTTCATCTACGTATGTCTGAGTGTTTGAATCATAACGATTTTTCCCGAAGAACGCACAGCACGTCTTAACTACGTCCCTGTAAACAAACATTTCGCGATGCCGCCAAGGGGAGCATTGAAAACGGGAGCACGGGCATCATGCTTCTCACATCATCGTACCTACCACTCGGGCGTATCGACTCTTCTCGCTCATTTGAGGGCGGGGAAGTTGATATCACAACTTTTTCCGGCTGATGTAAAAGGATTTTTGCGAGGCGGGGTGTTTTTTACACGGGGTGTTTTTTGTGGGGATATCATATCTTTTTGTAGTTTAAATTCAAATGAATTTTTTTAATGGGCTACACTAATAATTAATAGTTCAAGGCCAAATAGGTCAGGTTAGCTGTTGACCCATTACACTGGCAAAAATTACCCAATTTATGTTTTATGTTTCGTTCTTTTTTCGTCAGTTCTTTCGTTCTTTTTAGGGTCGAATTTACCTTAAGGGGTCAGGAAGACCCATTTCCGAAATCCGACCTCTGGTGTAAATCGGATGTACAGAAGGCGCCTCAGACTAACTGACGATCGAAAAATGATCACTGGTAAAATTGACCCCAAGGGGTCTGGAAGACCCATTTCCGAAATTCGACCTTATGGTGTAAATCGGGTGTACAGCCGGCGCCACAGACAATGATCACTGGTCAAATTGACCCTGAGGGGTCTGGATGACCCATTTCCGAAATCCGTCCTCATTACTATACTCGTCCTCATTGCTAAACTCAGAAGGAAGCTCTGGACACAATTTCAAGTCGATTGGTCTTGTCTCCAGGCTGTGTACCCGTTAAAGTGGCTAAAATTACCCTAAAATTTCAGTTTTTTGTTCCTAACTTTTTTTTAAGTTAAGATTTCGGGGTAAATCTTTCAAAAGGCACTGGCTCAAGTTGAAAGGAAGCTCTGTGCAAAATTTCAAGTCAATCGGTGCGCTAGGAGAGGCTGTAGCCTTGTCTAGCTGAATAAGAAGAAGAAGAAGAAGAAGAAGAAGAAGAAGAAGAAGAAGAAGAACACGGTAAAGGCGAAAAACCGGGTTTTCAGACTTTTATATCTCGGCTCCCTGTGGACCGATCGACTTGAAATTTTCAGCGTTTACTCATATCATATCAAAGTAAATCTGTAGCAAATTTCAAGTCGATCGGTCCACAGGGAGCCGAGATCCAGATACCTGAAAAACGCAAATCGTGACGTCCAGTAAACATACACTTGGTAGGTACCGTTTTCTGACGTCGTTTTATAACGACTGTTTAACTAAAAATATGATGATTTAGCGGCTGTTCAGCTGACAATATGACTATCTAACGACTGTTTAGCTGACAATATGACGATTTAACGACTGTTTAGCTGACAATATGACTATCTAACGACTGTTTAGCTGACAATATGACGATTTAACGACTGTTTAGCTGACAATATGACGAGCTAGCTAGCTTTAAGTTTGCCCGGATTGTCTTCCGGGTCAACCACATGTTGATAAGACGTGATAACCCGAAAGCAATGAATCACGAATTTTTTATATCGTCTTTTATTTTCTTTATTTCGTCGTTTTTTAAATTATGCAAACTTAAATTTTAATCATGATTATAAGGTCCTGATGATGGTGTTAAATATACCGAAAGCTAGACCGAAAAATCAGTTTTTTGCTCCCTAGGACCATCCCACACAAATCAAAAATAAAAACAACAAAAATTGGTCGATCAAATAAAATCATATCTAACGACTGTTTAGCTGACAATATGACGATTTAACGACTGTTTAGCTGACAATATGACGAGCTAGCTACGGTTTAGTTGAGAATATTACAATCCAACGACTGTTTAGCTAAAAATATGTTGATTTAGCGGCTGTTTAGCAGATAATATGACTATCTAACGACTGTTTAGCTGACAATATGACGATTTAACGACTGTTTAGCTGACAATATGACGAGCTAGCTACTGTTTAGTTGAGAATAATACAATCCAACGACTGTTTAGCTAAAATATGATGATTTAGCGACCGGTTTCGACCTAATAGGTCTCTTCAGGTGAAATGGGCGGACTGTGGATAAGCTCCAATTCCGTCCTTGAACATAACTGCTCGGTGATTTGTGAGAGTATGCGGGAAGGTAGCGTGAAATTTACGTCCCCTTCTAGATTTTCTGAATTCTTGAGTATCTTGATATTGTCACAAACGTTCCGCTTAATTTAGAATAATTATTCAGTTCGGTGCACAAGAGATTTTCCAGTTTTCACTAAAGGGTGGATTTAAACCACTTGAAATGCGTATGCGTGCTTTTGTTGGCGGATTGTCCGGCGGAATAAATTCATGGAGTTTGACCCCGTTTTTGGGAGAGCGGAAAATGGGGTTCGAGATGGTCCCCTTCTGCCCTCTTTCCCCACCCTATGTCCTCACAATGTTGCCCGCAAAATGATGCGACCATTTAACGCTCCACTCGATCTTTGTCGTCTCGGATGTTCCGAGCGAATTCCCAGTTTTAATCCCATGAGGCCTTTACAAACCCTCCAATTAGGTGGAGAATTCTAGTTCTATTTTTAGGATAAAAATGTGTTGTGGGATTAAATCCAGATAGGGTGAAATAAATGTTGTGTTGGGTTAGGTAAGAAATCACGAGGTTATAGATGTCCACTTATGTCTTATCGGCCATCAGATTTAGGCCATTTGTTCCCAACCAACGAGAAAACTGACCTTTCCCTTTTTGAAACAAAAAAACCTTTACGCTTCAGATAAATTAATGATAATTGACTTAAGTTTGAGGGGAATAGTTTCACCCCGAGGCACTTCTCAGAGTTAGAAGATCCACCTGAACTTATCTGCTCAACTATTCATCATCTTTTTGCTCTTACCAAGTTTCTAAATTCTTGAGATAACTAAAGGTTTCCGTCTAATCGGTAATTTTCAACGATCCACTATGTTTTCAACGTTATTGCTTTTCGGTTAAGTAGAGACTATGTAGATAGCGCCTTTGAAATTTTCCTGAACCAATTATGACACTTTTAACGCCCCATAGGTTTCCCCTGTATAACATGATAGGGACCAACATGGATCGTTACACCTTTATTAAGGCTTTAATATGACACATTTAATAAAATCATCCACCTCAAAAGGGATAATAATTTTTTTTATAAAAAAAATCTCAGATAAAAGATTGAACTCGGAAAAAAGGAAAAATTTATGCCAAAAGATCGGAAAAAACTCCCAAAAATCAGCTCGAAAAGTGCTTTGTCGCATCCCAGGCAATAACACCTGCTATGTCATTTTTTATCAATTTTTAGTTAGGTATTGTTTCTGATGGTAAATTTTGTGGAGAATCGAATTCCGTTGGTAGTTTAACCCTATTATTATTAGTACTATTCTCAACTAAACAGTAGCTAGCTCGTCATATTGTCAGCTAAACAGTCGTTAAATCGTCAGCTAAGCAGTCGTTAGATAGTATATTATCATACATATTATCAGATAAACAGCCGCTAAATCATCATATTTTTAGCTAAACAGTCGTTGGATTGCAATATTATCAACTAAAGAACAGCTAGATCGTCACATTTTCAGCTAAACAGTCGTTAAATCGTCATATGGTCAGCTAGACCGTCGTTAGATAGTCATATTTACAGCTAAACAGCCGTTAAATCATCATATTTTTAGCTAAACAGTCGATGGATTGTAATATACTCAACTAAACAGTAGCTAGCGCATCATATTGCCAGCTCAACAGTCGTTAAATTGCCATATTTTTAGCTAAACAGTTGTTAAATTATCATATTTTCAGCTAAACAGTCGTTAGATAGTCATATTTACAGCTAAACAGCCGCTAAATCATCATATTTTTAGCTAAACAGTCGATGGATTGTAATATTCTCTATTAAACAGTAGCTAGCTCGTCGTATTGTCAGCTAAACAGTCGTCAGATAGTCATATTCTCAACTAAACAGTAGCTAGCTCGTCGTATTGTCAGCTAAACAGTCGTTAGATTGCCATATTTTCCGCTAAACAGTCGTTAAATCGTCATATTGACAGCTAAACAGTCGTTAGATAGTCATATTGTCAGCTAAACAGCCGCTAAATCATCATATTTTTAGCAAAATAGTCGTTGGATTGTAATATTCTCAGCTAAACAATAACTAATCTTTGACCTAACCACTAAGCTGGAATATAATAAATCAGGATTTCGGGATCATCGGTTTCGATTTGGGAAACAACGCCAATTACCTTGAACCTGAAGCGAGAAAGCGATTTGTCTCCTAGAGAAATAGCGCTCTGAAGAATCTAGCGTGGTTTGAGGCTTTCAAATTCCAGAAAGTTGACTAAACGTTAACGGCGGTTTTAAGCCTCTCTTAGATTAATGTGTAAGCAAAGTTGCCATTTCCCATGTTCCATTAGACTTCCCCAAGCGGCCCTGTTTCTAAACTTGATTGTCTATTACCCTGTAGCTAATCATCATCTCATGTATAGCTAAAATACAAAGGAAATGGCTGTAAATTTTGGGGAAATGTAAGAAAGTTTGAAGAAGGTTTATCTTCAACGTTTATCCTTCAGGCAAATACAACTCGGGTAAACTCAATATAACCCAAAATGGAAAAAACGAAGTTTATCAAACAAAATATGTTATCTACTTTTGTTAACATTTTAAGAGAGAAAAAAATACTGCTTGTATTAAGGAAAATAAAATATACAAAGGGAAGATTAATTAAAAAGGATTTCTTTAACGACCCAAACAACAAAAGACGGAAGAATACTTCAAATTCCTTCCAGAACCATTATTCCCTTTTTGTATATCATCAAGGTTAATTAATTTTGAATTAAAAACGCTTAAGGAAGTGTCTACTTAAAAATTTTCAATTTTCTTTGTAATCGAAATGGTTGTAAAAAGCCTCCAAAATTAAGAAAGAAAAAATTACCTTTTGTTAATTATGCCCTTTTTGGCGTTAAAATGATTGATCGGATTACCTGAAACAGCAAGAAAAGATTAATTTGGATGAGTTTCGAAAGTTGAGGTTGAAATCTAAGGTTGAGTCGGTTGATAGGCTGTCCGAGTGTCCTAAAAACCCCCTTTTTACACGATTTTCACGAAATTTATTCGCTTATCGAGCAATAAGCCCCATTTATCAAACTTTTAGCCATTTTACTCGGTTATTCGGCTTTCTTTAGCCTCCTAAGAATTTTTGGTGCAAAAAAATTGCCACTTTTTTATAATAATTTTTTTTTTTTTGTAGGGAGAAATTACATACTTCTACCCATTACGAGAGGCACATCCCTAGGCCAAAGAACCCATTATTTCTACCATGACACTTTGAAAAGTTTTCGACAAAAAGAACTTAAAAATTTTTCGAAAAAAAACTTGAAAAATTTAAAAAAAAAAACCCGGAAAATTTCTGGAAAAAAACTAGAAAATTTTTTCGAAAAAAAGGAAAGGAGAGGAAAACCCGGAAAATTTTTCAAAATAAAAATAAAAACTTCCGACTTCCATATTCTTCCCCTAACTTCGTTATACTTTCGTTCCATTATACTTCCCCCTCAGTTATACTTCCCCTTTCTTTAGCCTCCTTATATTTTCTAAGAATTTTTGGTGCAAAAAAAATTGCCACTTTTTTATATTAATTTTTATTTTTTTGTAGGGAGAAATTTCATACTTCTACCCATTACGAGAGGCACATCCCTAGGCCAAAGAGGCCATTATTTCTACCTTGACACTTTGAAAAGTTTTTGAAAAAAAGAACTTAAAAAGTTTTCGAAAAAAAACTTGAAAAATTAAAAAAAAAACCGGAAAATTTTTGGAAAAAAAAAACCAGAAAATTTTTTCGAAAAAAAAGGAAAGGAGAGGAAAACCCGGAAAATTTTTCGAAATAATAATAAAAACTTCCCCCTTCAATATTCTTCCCCTCCTTTAAACTTCCCCTCCCTTCGTTATACTTTCGTTCCATTATACTTCCCCCTTCGTTATATTTTCGTTCCATTATACATATTCCCCCTCAGTTATACTTCCCCTCCCATATACTTCCCCTTCCTATTTACTTCCCCTTCCCATATACATTCCCCTCCTATATTGTTACTTCTCTTTAAGGAAGTTTCGTTGGAAGCTCTTCAAACCAGTACTTTACCCCGTTTTTAGACAAAAAACCGTTTTTTTTAGTGGGGATTTTTGTTCGATTTCTTACTTAAAAGGAATTGCTAGTTCTACCTTTTTCAATTAAAGAAT
The DNA here is from genome assembly GCA_014119065.1 of Orius insidiosus. NCBI lineage: Eukaryota > Metazoa > Arthropoda > Insecta > Hemiptera > Anthocoridae > Orius > Orius insidiosus. The sequence continues at coordinate 113,109 of JACGAQ010000409.1, read as the reverse complement.
TCTTGCTCCTGGGCTATAATGGCACTTTATGCTGGGATTCTTACTTTTTGTTAAAAAAAAAAAAACTTAAATGGCTTCTGGGAAGTATTTCGTGTATATAAATTACAATTTAATCTCAAGAACATTATCGGCTATTCGTTTAATGGGTTAAATCGTTTTCGGTGGTTTGCAACGGGAGATATCTTAAGCCCAGCCGTTTTCAACCTGACGGTTTCCCACTCTTTATTAGTTCCCCAAAGTAGATTTACAACCTTTAAGTAGCTATAGGTCATAAAACGAAGTGATTACACCCACTGCGGTTTTTTTAGTGTTCGACCTCATTATTTTCTTCTTCCACTCGCCTTTTACGTCCATCTTTATTGTGATGACTCTGTCTTGATTAGCCATAAAAGTTCCTAGTACGAAAATAAAACTAAAGACTTTTTCTAAAAGGTGAAAGAAAAAAAATGTTTACTTCGAAGGAATTCTGTTTCCCTTCTTCAGAAGATACCTATTGTCCCGAACAAAATGCTACCTTCTACAGAAGACGATTGAAAGAGGTACTCAAGTGTACAAGGAACCTCTTTTTTATTAAATTCCATCCCCTGCAATTTTTAACCCTCCGAATATTCAGGTAAACCACAATTTATGTTGACTTATCCAATAAATCGGACGTTTTCAAATTTTCCTCCTAAATAACAAATTAAAATTTTTGATGGAGGCTTTAAAATTAATGAGGGTTTTTCATAATAATCGTATTATCCGTTGAAATTTCAGGGGAACCAGAAGGGTACTTAGCTGGCAGTTTTCCCACAATGACCACCCCGCCCCCGACCCCTTTTTACCGCCCCCTACGTTAATTTGTTACCTTGTCAAGTGCACTTCCCTTCGAGAGTACACACTCCGTGAACATCGCTCTAAATTGGAAAGCGATTATAGAAGTCTAAAATTAACTTAAAAACTTGATTACTTTTTTTGCTTGTTGAAAATATTTCTGACGTTGAAAGTCAATTTAAAAAAAAATTGCAAATTTTTTATTGACGTGTATCACGCAAAAAGTTGCAATTTCTTTTTAAAAGCCATCAACAATCCTAAATTGGTGCTATTATTAAATGCTGGAATAATTCATTTTTTGCATTGTTTTTCTTTCGATTTACCATAAAAGATCATAATCTTTTAAAACGGGGAGCCCTTTAAAAATGAAGATTTAGAAATGGTTCAATAAAAGAGCTTTTCTTTAACGAAATAATTCGAAAAGCTCATTTTTCGATAAAAACGGGATTTTTTGGTCAAATAACTGAGAAAAAAGAGTTGTTGCCCAAAAAACCGGTAGCAAGGGAGCTCCATAGCCGGTTAAACAGATCGGCATATTATCAACTAAACAGTCGCTCGATCGTCATATTGTCAGCTAAACAGTCGTTAAATTGCCATATTTTTAGCTAAACAGTAGTTAAATTGTCATATTTTCAGCTAAACAGTCGTTAGATAGTCATATTTACAGCTAAACAGCCGCTAAATCATCATATTATTTTTAGCTAAACGGTCGATGGATTGTAATATTCTCAATTAAACAGTAGCTAGCTCGTGATATTGTCAGCTAAACAGTCGTTAGATCGTCATATTTTCAGCTAAACAGTCATTAAATCGTCATATTGTCAGCTAAACAGTCGTTAGATAGTCATATTATCAGCTAAACAGGTGCTAAATCATCATATTTTTAGCTAAACTGTCGTTGGATTGTAATATACAGTGAAACTTCCCAATAACGGACACTCCTGGGGACCGGAAATTTGTCCGCTATATAGAGGCTTCCACTTATCGGAAAATAGGAAAAAATTTTTTTTTAAAAAAATGAAAAATAAAGTTTAATTTCTGATTAGGAAAACATATATATTATTACATACATATATACGATATTACATATGTACATACATATTAAAAATAAAAAATTAAACTTTTAAAAAGTCGGTAATTTTGAAGTGAAGTCAAGAGTAGAACTGAATTTTATAAATAAAAGACATGGCGAGGGACAAAAAGGGATTAACTAAGGTCAAAGATCATAAGTAAGATGCAAAATAAAATGTAAACAAAACATCTCTAGAACAACAGAATGTCAATAAACTTTATCCTTGAAAAACCGTGCTGTCCGCTTATAGGAGACTTTTAGGGGTAAAATTGAATTTTTCAGGCTGTCCGCGTCCGTTATTGAGAGTGTCCGCTTTATAGAAATATTTAGGATACCTTTTCCTATGTTTTAACGCCGGGGAATCAGAATTTGTCCGTTGAAGGGAGATGTCCGCTTTTAAGAGGTGTCCGTAAAGGGAAGTTTCACTGTACTCAACTAAACAGTAGCTAGTTCGTCATATTGCCACCTCAACAGTCGTTAAATTGCCATATTTTTAGCTAAACAGTCGTTAAATTGTCATATTTTCTGCTAAACAGTCGTTAGATAGTCATATTTACAGCTAAACAGCCGCTAAATCATCATACACGTATTTTTAGCTAAACAATCGATGGATTGTAATATTCTCAATTAAACAGTAGCTAGCTCGTCGTATTGTCAGCTAAACAGTCGTTAGATCGTCATATTTTCAGCTAAAACGTCATTAAATCGTCATATTGTCAGCTAAACAGTCGTTAGATCGTCATATTTTCAGCTAAACAGTCATTAAATCGTAATATTGTCAGCTAAACAGTCGTTAGATAGTCATATTCTCAACTAAACAGTAGCTAGCTCGTCGTATTGTCAGCTAAACAGTCGTTAGATTGCCATATTTTTAGCTAAACATTCGTTAAATCGTCATATTTTCAGCTAAACAGTCGTTAGATAGTCATATTTACTGCTAAACAGCCGTTAAATCATCATATTTTAGCTAAACAGTCATTGGATTGTAATATTCTCTACTAAACAGTAGCTAGCTCGTCATATTATCAGCTAAACAGTCGTTAAATTTTCATATTATCAGACAGTTCATAGTTGCCCAAGGGCTGATTTGAACTTTCAGACTTTCCCATCCTTTTTTTAGATTTTTTGAAGATAAAAGAAAAGATTTTTTGACAAAACAAAAAGATCAAAATAAAACCTTAAAATGGCTCTAAATCCAAATAAAGTTGTGAAACTATGATTTTGATGGTAACACATTAGCTTCAAGTTTTATGAGATGTTTTTTCTCTATATTCATTTTTTAAATGTTCGATTTTCGTCTTGAAAACACATAAAATAGAGAAAATAGCACCTCGGGTTGTATACATAAACGTGACAAATCTCGGTTATCTTGAAAAACATACATTGGATCTATGCAAAACCTCTCGTCCGGCTAAGTAGTTTATTGCGGGTCGGGAAAAGTAACGATTATGACGTTTCGGAATGTACGGCGGGGGTTTTGAATTTCGTTGGGGTGATGATAAGTGGGCCGCGCGGTATTTCAAAACCCGTTGTTTTGAGACTCGCATTTGTATCGGCCGCCGAGTAATTCAGCGCTTTCGCCTTCCCCACTTCAATTTTCTCATCCCTTTAATAACCGCCCTATAAATTCCAACGCACACATGTTATTGGAAAACGCCAATATGTTTCTCACTCAATTTAAAACGGATTTTATGCAAATTTATCCAACAAAATTGACGAACCGTATTTACAGTAAAATTGGATTAAACGTTTACTCTCAAATTCGGATCACGTATTTTCGAGCATCATTAGTATCTCCCTGTTTTTTTCCCCCTTTTCAGGTCTGATAATCATGTAGTGTGAGGCTTACATCAGAAACCTCCTGAATTCCAATAAAGTTGACTTTTAACTTCCTCAAAGAGAAGTTATTTTGACAACCTGAACGGTACTTGAAAATGGTCTTCCAGACCCCTCAGAGAAAAACATAAGATCTTCACCAATCGTAAGGCCGTCTATGCTGCCGGCCGGCCGTCCGTCGCATTTTTCCAGAACGGCCTTTTATCCAATGTTCAACAAATTTTTACAGAAACTCTCTTTTGTAGTGAACTTGAAAATGTAGAGTGCTTTTTAACTTCCTTAAAGAAGTTATTGTGATAAACTCGAACTTGGAAAATTTTTCGAAAAAACAAACTTGGAAAATCTTTCGAATAAAAAAATTACTTCCCCCTCCCTTATACTTCCCACTCCTTTATACTTTTCTTCCCTTCGTTATACTTCCCCCTCCGTTGTACGTCCCTCCGTTATACGTCCCCTCCGTTAAACTTCCCCCTTCTATATTTTTACTTCTCTTTAAGGAAGTTTACGTCGGAAGCTCTTCAAACAAGCACTTTTCTTTGAAGTTTTGCTCCAATTTTGAGAGATAACTGTTTGTTAACAATTTTTTCCCTTTTAAATTTGCTGCAATCTAGGAGAAACAATAGCTAGCTCGTCGTATTGTCAGCTAAATAGTCGTTAGATTGCCATATTTTTAGCTAAACAGTCGTTAAATTATCATATTTTTAGCTAAACAGTCGATGGATTGTAATATTCTCAATTAAACAGTAGCTACCTCGTCGTATTGTCAGCTAAACAGTCGTTAGATCGTCATATTTTCAGCTAAACAGTCATTAAATCGTCATATTGTCAGCTAAAAAGTCGTTAGATTGCCATATTTTCAGCTAAACAGTAGCTAGCTCGTCGTATTGTCAGCTAAACAGCCGTTAAATCATCGTATTGTCAGCTAAAAAGTCGTTAGATTGCCATATTTTCAGCTAAACAGTCGTTAAATCGTCATATTGACAGCTAAACAGTCGTTAGATAGTCATATTTACAGCTAAACAGCCGCTAAATCATCATATTTTTAGCTAAACAGTCGATGGATTGTAATATTCTCAATTAAACAGTAGCTAGCTCGTCGTATTGTCAGCTAAACAGTCGTTAGATCGTCATATTTTCAGCTAAACAGTCATTAAATCGTCATATTGTCAGCTAAACAGTCGTCAGATAGTCATATTCTCAACTAAACAGTAACTAGCTCGTCGTATTGTCAGCTAAACAGTCGTTAAATCGTCATATTGACAGCTAAACAGTCGTTAGATAGTCATATTTACAGCTAAACAGCCGTTAAATCATCATATTTTTAGCTAAACAGTCATTGGATTGTAATATTCTCTACTAAACAGTAGCTAGCTCGTCGTATTGTCAGCTAAACAGTCGTTAAATCGTCATATTGACAGCTAAACAGTCGTTAGATAGTCATATTATCAGACAGTTCAACAATCGGAACTAAACGAAGCTAAAAATCGTAATATTATCAAATTTTTTAATTTTGCTCCCAATTTGCAAAAAAATTACTGTAGTTAGGAAAAAATATTTTTCAGCAATTAGCTTTATTAAACACTCATACATTTATGTACAAACTCGTTTTATGCAATTGCATAAAACGATCCTTCATGTCGATCATTATATAAAGTACTCCCGGCTTCCCTTTGCTAAAAATCGAACAATATTTTGAGGCTTTTGGCAGGCGGAACCGCTAATCGTTTAATCGTAAATCATCGGGCTCACGTATTTCACCCAATCCGGACATAAAACAAAATCACAAAACGTCCGTTATGCTAATCCAGCTTTTCGATACGTTTCCGACTCATGAGGAATAAACAAAATATTTCTTTCAACGTTATTGATAAATTATTATGGGTATAAATCAATAAGATAAAAACATGACTCAAAATTACGGCTTTTTATCAACATTTTTGATAAACAAATATTTAAAAAAAAACAATTTTTTCCTCCTTTGAAAGCTTTCTTTTAAAGACTTTTTGTGTGTCAAAAGAGAAAAAGAAAAATACGATTTGAGAGAGAAAAAAAAATTATGAAAGCATTTACGTTTTCCATTTGGAACAAATAAATCCAGGAGAAAGTATAGCAAAATAGAAAAACGAGGGAGAAAAAAAGCTTTATAACTATTTAACACTCTCAGCGCGGCAAGCCCAACTGGCAAATCTCACCCTGGGGCGGGAAAATTTTTTTTCGTCAAACTACTTAATTACCTCCAAAAACATTAATAATGAAGTATAAAATTAATTTGGCATGTTAATTATGCCAAAATAAGGCTTAATTGTCCCTCACAAAAGATCAGATTTGTAGGCAATCCCGCAATGTTTTTCCCCTTCTCATACCATTTTGGAACTGTTACTAGGACCAACTTCTCTAAGTGGTCAACCTATTACTTTTAGCCATTAGCTTAATTTTTTTTTTTTTATTATTATTATTACATTTGCTCGTTATATATTTTCGTGTGGATACATTTTCACGGGTGCGAAATATTTATGGTACCTACTCAAATTATTCAAAATTGCTTTTCTGATGACAAATAATAAAAAATTAAGTCACTAGCCATTTGTAACGGCTTGGGATTCCCGAAAAAACCGTTGGGATTAGAAAGGAAACTTTAGTTAATTTAACGATTTTTTTGTCAAAACTTAATACGTAAGTAGGTAAAGATTATCTCAAATCCGGTGAAATGACCTGGAGGGAAAAACCGTTAAAAAAAATTTTTATAGAAAAAAAACAGCGCGGATCTCTACCGTAATGAAAGTATTTGAAAATAGGTATTTAATGCTGTTTTAGAAAAATTGGGTAAGTAGTTATTTATTTTTTCTAAGTGCAAAAACTAAAATAATTAATAAAAGTGAATAATTTTGAATAAAATCTACTAAAAAACTAAATGAATCTTCGGCCTTAATAAAGTTGGAAAAGGTAAAAAGTAACGAACTTGTTTTTAGAGTGAAACATAGAACGAACTGCTACCGTTCAAAGTTTTAGTTTCCGAATTCGCCACTGCTCTTGACCGCTCGGAAGTATTTCCTTTTTTTTTTAAATTATACTAAAAAAAATGATTTTAACTCATGATCGTTGTACCTAATAAATAATTTTGTGTTTAATTTAACTTAATAGAACAAAAATTAATAAGTTTTTAAAGAAATTACCCGAAATTAATAGTAACAGGTCCCATTGTGAGAAGGAACGCTTTTGGTTTTTCTACTCTTTTGGTCTAAAAGCTAAATAATATTAATAAAAACAGCAAAAAGTTGTGATCATAAGTTAATTAATAGTTTAAAAATTATTATTTTTAAAAACTTACAGTCAAAAAGTAGAAAAATAATCCAAAATTGAACTGAAAACGTCTCCGTGAAGTAGCTGGTTCAACTGTCTACTTTGAAAGTCAAAATCGAAATGAAGAAAAAGGTCTAGAGTCAAGCTAAGGCCGTATTTAGGTATAAAAACCCTTTAAGAATTAACGTATGTCAACGGTTGTGCGAAATTCACTGTTTTAAGCATCGAAAATCGCTTTTTAAAAGACGCATGAACGGTCGATATATATCGACCAACGACTAGTCCGCCCAGGGAAAGGAACTTTCTACTCGATATATATATCGACCCGCGCTGAGAGTGTTAACTATAACAGATGGTCCTGAGACATTTAACTTTATGGAGAGGAAGAGGATGTTTCATTTAATTCACGCAAAACTTTCTTTACTCCTCGACTTTATCAAAAAGACGGGATAAATGATACGAAATAATGACTTCTTTTTTTCCTGTGTAAATAACAAGAAATCGTCACCCTGCGTAAATAATGTCCGAGGCGGTGAAAAAGACGACACTTTTAATATGTTTTTTCCCGTGGCAGAAGAAACTTTGTGGGGCAGGCGCTTTTTTTTTTTTTCTTTCTGGTCCGAAGTTCGTTGATGGAAACCGGCCTTTAAGAGCACGTTAGGGTCTTTTAGTACAGAAGTCTCGAACGCAAACTGGGGAAATCTCGTTTTCATATACACGCCTTCCTAAGTGCTCTTCCAAATTTTTTCTTATACTTCTTTTTTTTTTCTGTTTTTTGAGCGTTTTGCCAACTCATTTAGAAAATCTCTTTGTCGGAGGTGGTGGGGTGTTTGATTTAAGCAATTGACCTCAAACTGTCTCAAGTTTCCTCTTTATAGAACCTGCATTCTTTTCGTTGCTTTTTCGATCTTCGCCATTTTTGCGCAATTCAAACAAAGTACTTGTTTGAAGAGCTTCCAACGAAATTTCCTTAAAGAGAAGTAACAATATAGGTGGGGGAAGTATAACGGAGGGGAAGTATAAGGGAGGGGAAGTATAACGGAGGGGGAAGTATAAGGGAGGGGAAGTATAAGGGAGGGGAAGTATAAGGGAGTGGAAGTATAAGGGAGGGGAAGTATAAGGGAGGGGAATTATAAGGGAGGTGAAGTATAAGGAAGGGAATATATCGGAGGAAAAGTATAAGGGAGAGGAAGTATAAGGAAGGGGAAATATATCGGAGGGGAAGTATAAGGGAGGGGAAGTATAAGGGAGGGGAAGTATAAGGGAGGGGAAGTATAAAGGAGGGGAATTATAAGGGAGGGGAAGTATAAGGGAGGGGAAGTATAAGGGAGGGGAAGTATAAGGAAGGGAAATATATCGGAGGAAAAGTATAAGGGAGGGGAAGTATAAGGAAGGGGAAATATATCGGAGGAAAAGTATAAGGGAGGGGAAGTATAAGGAAGGGGAAATATATCGGAGGAAAAGTATAAGAGAGGGGAAGTATAGATTAGATTAGATTTAGGTTTTAGGGCCTTGTGCACTCCGACCCCTAATGGGTCTATTGTGCGCCCTTGTTTCCTGATCAGAGCTCCCCATCAAGCCCCAGGGTCTTAATTAGCCTCCAGAGGCTGGACAGGGGTCTCTTTGTGTAGTTCAATGGACTGGGTTCTCTTCCCCTATATCCATGAACCTCAGCCGTGCTAGGCCTTCGCAATAACAGAGGACGTGCTCCGCCGTCTCCTCCTCCTCCAAACAGAAGCGGCAGGTGCTGTCCTCTGTCACTCCCAACCTTTGAAGGTGCTTGCGGAGTTTACAGTGACCAGTCAGCAGACCCACCATAATGCGGACTTTGGTTCTGCCCTGCCTGAGCAGGTCTGCTGTAAATCCATACCGTGGTCCACTAATGAACATCTTGGCATGCCTTTGACCTCGAGCTTTATGCCATCTCGTCAAAGTAGCAGAGAGAGTTTGCCTTTTGAGCTCCTCACTCTTCACACTCCTAGAAATGTGACAGAAGGGCTCAGGGCCAATGGGGGTCATTTCTGATCCCTTGCGGGCCAGCTCGTCGGCCTTCTCATTGCCCCTGAGCCCCGAGTGCCCTGGTATCCATGACAGCAAGACAGAGTTGTCGGCGGATATTTCTTCCAGGGCCTCTAAACAGTCCCGCACCACCACCGAGGTGTTTTCGGGGGCAGATAGTGCTTTTAGTGCGGCCTGGCTATCGGAGCAGATTGCTATTTTCTTGTTTTTTAAGCCCAATCTGCGTATTTCCTTAGCGCAGTGTTCAATGGCTATTGTTTCCGCCTGGAAGACGGTGGCATACCGTCCCAGGCAGATAGTCATTTCAGCATGATGCTTTGGTCCGTACACCCCGGCCCAGTGCCAGATGACATTTTGGAGCCGTCGGTGTACCAGATAGAGTGAGCGTTTATGGGGCGGTTTGCCCTCCACTCCTCCCTATCCGGGATTATCACTTTGAATTTATTATCGAAGGAGTATCACTTGACAGCATAGTCCGAGGGCATCCCCAGTATGGGATCGGACCTTATGGCGTCGCGGAGTTTCTGTTGTTTCAGCTCATGTCTCGAAATGATCGGGGATTGACCCTGCATGAGCCTTACAACTGTAGCTTTTGCCATTTCTTTGAGAAATAAGTGGAGAGGTGGAAGGTCTAAGAGGACTTCTAAGGGAGGGGAAGTATAAGGAAGGGGAAAATATATCGGAGGAAAAGTATAAGGGAGGGGAAGTATAAGGAAGGGGAAATATCGGAGGAAAAGTATAAGGGAGGGGGAAGTTTTTTTTTTTTTTAAATTTTTGAAGCTCTTTTTTTCTCGAAAATTCTTCTGTGTCAAGGTAGAAAAAATGAACCCTTTGGCCTACGGATGTGCCTCTCGTAATGGGTAGACGTATGAAATTTCTCCCTACTAAAAAAAAATTAAAAGTAGCAATTTTTTTACTCCAAAAATTCTTAAAAAATATAAGGATTAAGGATGATTCACACTAGACCGTGCCGGGGCCGTGCCCGGGCCTCCTCCGGGTCATAGCAACCGAGCGGTGACCGGGACGTGTCCGAGCCTCCATGCATACTACAAACAATTCCGTCCGGGCCGGGGCCGAGAAACCATCTATTTTTGTGTCAAAATGAACTTTTCCGAAGAAGAACTTATAATGATTTCGGTAGCCATTGATGATGTAGAAATGGAGAATTTAGGTGCTCTACAGAGCAGATCAAGAAGATGGAACGTGCATCCAACATGGAGAAAGCGGAAGCTGGAGGGAGAATTTGCCACGCTATAGAGAATTGTTGAATGATGAAACTAAATTCTATGGTAACCAAATATATATATATTTCAACCAAATAAAGGATGATTCACACTAGACCGTGCCGGCCGTGCCCGGGCCTCCTCCGGGTCATAGCAACCGAGCGGTGACCGGGACGTGTCCGAGCCTCCATGCATACATTTGTCGAAAAAAAAAGAAGAGTTTTGTGGGTAGGGGGGTTGAAGGGTGGCACGGGGCGGTGGCGCGGACCGAAGTGGGGCGGCCTATAAATGTGGAAGGCGTCCAACGTCCCGACTCAGTTTATACCCCGATTGCCACCCCCAAACCTCGTTTTTCTCCCTTCCCTGCTTTACCTTATAAAAGTACGTATTCATACAAAAGTAAAAAAAATAAAATTTTTCTTTTTGCTTGTATAAAAATACCTCGACAAAGTCAGCCTGTCAAAAGAGATCAAATATTTATTTATTTAAAGCATGAATAGTTTTAGCATGTCGTTTGGCATCAAGCGTTAGTTTTTTTTAAACAAAAAGAAAAAAAAATTTCACAATGTTTGACTCATATCCCAAAAGCATCCACGAAACCTAAAATAAGCATATAAATATGAAAAGCATATATTTTTAAATGCTTTTTTTTCTCAAAATTAATACAAAAATAAATTGTTAAATTTGGCTTCTGTCCATTTACTAACGTCACGTGATTAGACACGTGAAAGGCGTTAGTTTCAAAATTTTATAACCAAAACAACATTTTTTTGGCGAGTTAAAATATTGAGCATGTTAGAAAATTTACAAATGTTTATTTAAGTTCATTGTTAAGCATGCCAGAGGTTGTAGGTTCGAATCTCAACGGAGACCTAAATTTTTTTTAAGTTTTCTCAGTTAAGGGGATATGAGGGTTTAAGTTGGTTTTTTGTACATATTTCGTTGTTATCAACGGTTTTCGGTTTTTCCTTCTATCTTTAAAATTTCATAAACATATATCCGCATTTTTTCGAAATTCAAAAATCGCCCTGGTTAGTTTCTTGTTCACCGACCAAAGAAAATTTGGTGAAAATCTGGTCGAAATCGGTTGAAAATTGTGACCGTAAAGTGTTCCGGAAAAAAATGCTACGGACGGCCGGACGGCACACAGACAAAGTTGAGATCGGTAAAGATCAATATTCGAATTGAACCTCCGGGGTCTGGAAGACCCTTCCCCAAAAACCCGACGTCGAGGGTATCACAATAACTTCTTTAAGGAAGTTAAACGGGTATGACGGACCCTTAAGGATCTGAAAGCGAAAACCGAAGAAAATCGAAATGAAAATTCTGGAAGTTATTTTAAAACATAAAGAACCATTCAATTATTTTCAAAATCAATTTTAACGTCATAAAAAAATTGAATGAAAAATGTATTTGACGAAAAGTAAATTTTTTCTCTCAACTCTTCTGCGTTCGGTTTGACATTCCAGACCGGTAGATGGGGAGGGGTAGCTTCGAAAAAATTTATCACTGTCAGGAACACCAAATCGAAGCGAAAAGGGCTAAACCGTTTTAGTGAAAAGCGCTCAGTATTGTTTCTGATTTGAATACAGCGGAAAAACTGTCAAGCCTCTCTCGGCCTCCCTGGCGTCTTGCCCGCCCGTTTCATAAGAGATACACTTTATATTTTTACCATTTTGACCCTTTTGTAAAATATTCAAAGATAAAATTCATGCGTTAAAAGCATCATAAGCAAACTATCAAATTTTACGTTCCTCCACTTTTTTCGTTATGAGGGAGCCGATGTCTTCAATGGATACCCTTGGGAATATGATTTGGAATATTGAATAGGTTCAATGTGCGGATTGAAACTATCTGAACCCCTCCCGAATATTAAACGCCCTATATTATCGCATTTCAAAAAATCCCTAAGTGGATAATGGAAACAAAAAATTTTCAATAAAAAGTAAGAAACTTGAGGAAAAAGGCAAAAGAAAAAGTTTATATTGAACCCATTTCCAGGCTCATTCCTCGTAAACCAATAGCTGAAAGCGTTTTCCACCCCTATACTTTTACCTCTTGTTTCCTCCTAAAAATAAGATAATCGAACAGACTTTAAATAAATTACACGCAGTCACAAAAGGAAAAGTTTCCTTCAAATTATTAGGAATGATACGAAAGGAATTTTACATCCTCCAGGTTAAAATCTAACTTAATGAAGGTTTTTTAACCCTTTAAACTTTTGAAAAACTTTTCTTTTGTGCATTGAAAAATTTTTTAATGAAAATTAATAACTTCGCAGGTAAATTAGTCTTTTTTTAACCTTTTTTCTAAAGGGTCAAGACCCCTATTAAGAGACCATGCATCATCTTTTTGTTTCATTAATCAACCCTTAATAGGATGCCAAAAATTCTTTTCTTTTTAACTTTTGAGCCACAAATAGGAGTTTTAAACTCAATAAAAAGTTTAAAAAATCAATTTTAACACATTTTAAACCTCAAATTACATTGAAAATTACCTAGAAATTATCACATCGAATTTCCAGTCTGATAAAATAGTTTAACTAGGGGTAATTATGTTTGAAACTCTAGATTCTATAGAACTTGTGAGACTTCAAAGGGAAAATTATTAAAATAAAATTTTTTTCCGAGTGTTTTTTAGATCTCAAGAATAAGACTGAAATATTTAAGATTCACGAGGGTGGTTTTTGGCCCTACTTGGAATAACAATCTTTATTATTTGCTCGTATCATGAGAGGTAAAGCATTGTTTGAATACTTAAAAAGGCTTCATTTCATGAGAAAAAATGTTTAAAAAATGTCGTAGGCACAAAATATTCTTTTTTTTCTTAAGGATGTTTGAACAAATCATTGAACTTTTCTTCATATTGTACAAAAGATCTCAAGAGGAAAAAAAATTCTCATAAACACAGGTCCCTTCTGGAAGAATGGCAAGTTTTCTTTAAAGTTTTGCTCTAATATTGCAAGAAAACGGTTGGTTTTTATAATTTTTATAGTGCTCTAATATAGGAGAATCTGAACTAAACGAAGCTAAAATCGTAATTTTATCAAATTTTTGAATTTGCTCCCAATTTACAATAAATTGACTATTTGTAGTTTTTTTGGCTATTATCCTGGTATAAGATATACGTTTGGTGTGTTTATGGATAATCCAGAAAGTAACTTTACTTCCTGGATTATCCATAAACACACCAAAACGTAAATTGACTATGGTTAGGAAAAACTTCAATTGCTTTTAGCTTTATAAAACACTAAAAAATTTAAATACAAAAGCTAAACGGTCGTTAAATTTTCATACTGTCAGCTAAACAGTCGTTAGATTGTCATATTTTCAGCTAAACAGTCGTTAAATCATCATATTTTTAGCTGAACAGTCGTTGGATTGTAATATTCTCAACTAAACAGTAGCTAGCTCGTCATATTGTCAGCTAAACAGTCGTTAGATTGTCATTTTCAGCTAAACAGTCGTTAAATCGTCATATTGTCAGCTAAACAGTCGTTAGATAGTCATATTATCAGCTAAACAGCCGCTAAATCATCATTTTTTTTAGCTGAACAGTCGTAGGATGAATGTATCCTCAACTAAACAGTAGCTAGCTCGTCATATTGTCAGCTAAACAGTCGATATATTGTCATATTGTCAGCTAAACACTAGTTAGATAGTCATATTTACAGCTAAACGGTCGTTAAATTTTAATACTGTCAGCTAAACAGTCGTTAGATTGTCATATTTTCAGCTAAACAGCCGCTAAATCATCATATTTTTAGCTGAACATTCGTTGGATTGTAATATTCTCAACTAAACAGTAGCTAGCTCGTCATATTGTCAGCTAAACAGTCGTTAGATTGTCATATTTTCAGCTAAACAGTCGTTAAATCGTCATATTGTCAGCTAAACAGTCGTTAGATAGTCATATTATCAGCTAAACAGCCGCTAAATCATCATTTTTTTTAGCTAGACAGTCGTAGGATGAATGTATCCTCAACTAAACAGTAGCTAGCTCGTCATATTGTCAGCTAAACAGTCAATATTTTCATTGTCAGCTAAACAGTCGTTAGATAGTCATATTTACAGCTAAACGGTCGTTAAATTTTAATACTGTCAGCTAAACAGTCGTTAGATAGTCATATTATCAGCTAAACAGCCACTAAATCATCATATTTTTAGCTGAACAGTCGTTGGATTGTAATATTCTCAACTAAACAGTAGCTAGCTCGTCATATTGTCAGCTAAACAGTCGTTAGATAGTCATATTATCAGCTAAACAGCCGCTAAATCGTCATTTTTTTTTAGCTAAACAGTCGTAGGATGAATGTATCCTCAACTAAACAGTAGCTAGCTCGTCATATTGTCAGCTAAACAGTCGATATATTCTCATATTATAACGACTAAACAGTCGTTAAATCGTCATATTGTCAGCTAAAATTTCTCAAAAATTTAAATACAAAATCGGTTTATCAAATTTTTTCATTTCAAAAAATTATGATTAAAAAATTAACGCTCTTTTAGGTAGATTTCTTTTCTTCAAAAATCTACCTATTTTTGAAAAAAATGTTTTTACTTAAGTAAATAAATGTATTCTAGAGCGAAATCAAAAAGATAAAATTTTAAAAAGGCAACAGTTTTATTGAAAAATTGGAGAAAAACTTCAAAGGAAAAACGCCGCCGTAGTAGGTATTTTTTTAGTTGAAATTAGGGAGAGTTTCAGGGAGCCCTCAATTTGGTTTTCAGGAAAAAAAAAAGCCCTAAAAATTAAAAATTCCTTTTTTATTATTTTTTAATTTCCATATTTTGATGAGTTCAATTGGCTGAAGGATAAAAACAAACATTTGAGTCGGAAAAGAAGCCTTTTAGGGATGTTTGGAGTGGGTGGAAAAGCAGTGTTGAAATTACTCCGGGTAAAAGTGTGAGTAAACATCGGTAAGCTTCTGTTTGCTCACGAGTAGGGGTTTAAACCCCGCCTTTTGCAGTTTGCACGCACCTTAAAGAGCACTGTCAACATCCCCAGATCAACTTAACATTTCCCAGTAAAAAGGATGCTGAACTTTTACGCTTTTTAGAAGTTCGATGGTTGAATTTGCATTTAAATTCAAAAGGGGGCATCGACTCCGCTATCTTCATCAGATTTATACTCGGTTACAATTTCTGAACTGTCGTTAAACGATGTTCAAGATACCATCTAATAGACCTATCATGGAAGATTTAAACGTTCGCCGGAAAAAAATAGTTTTTTGTCCTTTGAACTTTGATTTGAAAGACAATTTATTTTTAAAAAACATGTTTTATAGGAATTTTCTAAGCGTTTTTATTCTCAAGGTCCTAAATATCAGAGAATCTTCTCAGCCTCCCCTCAGGCAATATTTTAGAGACTTTTTTTCACTTCAAGGGCAGATCATGTCAACAGGAAAAGCCTGAAAAATAGCGCAGGGTGATATTTAAAGAAATTTATTTTGTTTTTTAAATGTGTAAAAGGAATTTTTGGGATGTTATGGCGTTATAGAGAAATTCCAGGGCGGAGGGAATTGTCTACACGTGGGAGTCATTTCGGTGGAAGTAGAGAACGTTGTAAGGTCCAGATATCGGCTATGTAATTATGGAGTCCCGCCAATCCCTGTTAGTTACATATTGATTAGGCCTCGGGGAAGTCTCGCCGTTGTCGCCTCCAGAGCGCTTTTCCTTCCGCCTTCGACCCACTTTTTAAGGGGTGGAGGAAATTTTTCATTCTTAAAAAGCGATGGGGCTCTTCTCGTTTGTAAACAAGACGATGCTCCCCACTTGACACCTGCCGGACAAATTGCTCCGCCACGTGGAAACCCCAGTGAGTCGATAATCGAACGCTTTTATAGCTCGAGAACTTCCATAACTCAACAAACTTTCTTTAAGACTATAAATATTCCTCAGATTTCCAAAAACAGGTAGTCAAACTGCGCTTTAAGTAGGCACTAAAAACTAGTCTATTTTTACATCAAACTGATTTCGAAAGAAGAAAAGAAAGAAAAAAATTAGCCCCCAGTAGAATTAGAACCTACAACCCTTTGGTTACATCCCCAAAACTCTTTCAACTGAGAACCATCAAATTATATCATCGCTTTTATCTTTAAATACTTTGAAAAGGGCCGATTGTGGCTAAAAAAAAATTATTTTAAACCTAATAAATTAATAACAAAGTAAAAGAAAGTTAAAAAGTGAACTTTTATTAATCGTGTTATAAAAAATTTTTGGATGGTGGGGGATTGAGAGACTTAGAATTTTTTTTATATCTAATTTTTAAGAGGATTTTAAGTTAAAAAGTACTGGTTTGAAGAGCTTTTAACGAAAACTTCCTTAAAGAGAAGTATCTATGTAGGAGGGGGAAGTATAACGGAGGGGAAGTAAAACGTAGGGTATATAGGAGGGGAAGTATAACGGAGGGAGTGGGAAGTATATGGGACGGAAGTACATGAAAGGGGGAAGTATAAGTGAGGGGAAGTATACAGGAGGGGGAAGATTAAGTGAGGGGTAGTATAACAGAGGGTGAAGTATAACGGAGGGGGAAGTATAAGGGAACGAAAGTATAACGGAAGGGGATGTATAAGGGAGGGAAAGTATAAAGGAGAATTTTCCAAGTTTGTTTTTTCGAAAAATTTTCTAAGTTTTTTTGAAAAATTGTCCGAGTTTTGTTGTTTTTTTTTCAAAAATTTTCCGAGTTTTTTTTTTTTTTTGAAATAATATTTTAAGTTCTTTTTTCGAAACTTTTTCTAAGTGCCACGGTAGAAATAATGGGCTCTTTGGCCTACGGATGTGCCTCTCGTAATGGGTAGAAGTATTAAATTTTCCCTACTAAAAAAAATGATAATTAAAAAGTGGCAATTTTTTTACACCAAAAATTCTTAAAAAATATAAGGAGTAATTGATGAAAATTTGGTGAAAATCGGATTAACGGTTCGGCCGCAGCGAATTTTTTAATATTTCAAACAGACATATCTCCGCCATTTTTTCGAAATTCAAAAATCGCCCTCGTTACATTCTTCTTCACCGGATAAAGAAGATTTTGTGAAAATTTGGTGAAAATAGGTTAAAAACCGGGGCCGTAAAAAGTTCCGGAAAAATGCTAAGGCCGGCCGGCACCACAGACAAAGTTGAGATCGGTAAAGATCAATATTCGATTTAACCCTCCGGGGTCAGGAAGACCCTTCCCCAAAAACCCGACGTCGAGGGTATCGCAATAGCTTCTTTAAGGAAGTTAATTATATAAAAGGGGTCATATTCTTCGGACTGGGCAAGTTTATATTTCCGGGTTGAGATTGAGAAGTCGGGGAGGTTTTCGGAAAAAAATCCCGGTGAGTTAGGCAATCATGTTTTATGTAGGCTTGTGGGTACTATTGAATATGTTGGGGCTGAGCTTTCACAAATAGGATTGCATTCGAATCCCTTTTTTATCCTCTCTTTCTCCTTTGTCTAAAAAAGATACAGATTTGAGTGATTTTCAAAGTGAAAATTTTTTACCCTTTTTTTATGATTTGTCAGAGTTTGAAAAAGGGAGCTTTTTAGTTCGTGCCAGGCCTATCCATCACAGGGCTAACCAGGGTTTAGGCGTTGCCCACTTTTATATCCACAATGATGCATGTGTCTCATCGCCGGAAGAATTATGGTTCAGTGTAAAAACAACGCCTTCCGCCTTTCCCAACGGTCCTATTAACCCCAAAACAAGCTTTTTATTTTGTTTTAACTCAAAAAATTAGGAGGAAAAAAAGAAAAAAAGGTCACCAGTGGGATTCGAACCTACAACCGTAGGGTTTCATGCCCAATTTTTAACTTCCTTAAAGAAGTTATTGCGATACCCTCGACGTCGGGTTTTTGGGGAAGGGTCTTCCAGACCCCGGAGGGTCAAATCGAATATTGATCTTTACCGATCTCAACTTTGTCTGTGGTGCCGTCCGGCCGTCCGTAGCATTTTTTTCCAGAACACTTTACGGCCACAGTTTTCATCCGATTTTCACCAAAATTTCTTTAGCCGGTGAAGAAGAATGTAACGAGGGCGATTTTGAATTTCGAAAAAATGGCGGAGACATGTCTGTTTGAAATTTTAAAAAATTCGCTGCGGCCGAACCGTTAATCCGATTTTCACCAAATTATCACCAATTACTCCTTATATTTTTAAGAATTTTTGGTGTAAAAAAATTGCGACTTTTTAATTATTAATTTTTTTAGTAGGGAGAAATTTCGTACTTCTACCCTTTACGAGAGGCACATCCCTAGGCCAAAGAGCCCATTATTTCTACCTTGACACTTAGACAAATTTCGATCTTGGGAAATTTTTCAGAAGAAAAGCGCAAATTTAAACAGGAAAACCCGGAAAATTTTTCGAAAAAAAAAATTTTTTTTTACAAAAAAACTTAGAAAATTTTTCGAAAAAAAGAACTTAGAAAATTTTCGAAAAAAACTTTGAAAATTTAAAAAAAAAAAAAATTTTAGGACAAAAAAAACTTGAAAAATTTTTCGAAAAAAAAACTTGGAAAATATTTCAAAAAAAACCGAAAAATTTTTCGAAAAAACAAACTTGGAAAATTCTCCTTTATACTTTCCCTCCCTACTACATCCCCTTCCTTTATACTTTCGTTCCCTTATACTTCCCCCTCCATTATACTTCCCCCTCTGTTATACTTTCCCTTCCTTATACTTCCCCTCTGTATACTTCCCCGTTCGTAATACTTCACCCTCCGTTATACTTCCCCTCCCATATACTTCCTACTCCGTTATACTTCCCCTCCCATATACTTCCCACTACGTTTTACGTCCCCTCCGTTATACTTCCCTCCTATATAGATACTTCTCTTAAGGATGTTTTCGTTGGAAGCTCTTCAAACCAGTACTTTTTTTCAATGTAGAACCCTGAATTAACAACAATTTTAGAAACTTTGAAGGCCCAAGAAGACACTTCAGCATCACATAAAGACATTTCTGGTTTAGTATAACTTAAAAACTTCTTTAAACTTAAAAATACTTTTTTTATGGCTCATTTAAATTTTATTCCTATTAAAACTTCTAGGCCTAATCAAACTTTGTCAATTTCAAACTTATCCGGATTAGAATATCACCTCACAATAGTGCTCTGGTTTAATCAATTTGAGTGATTGGTTTTTAAAGTTTATAGAGAAAGGAGGCTTAAGTTTGCCACTTGAAGTGTTATAAAAAAAATATTAAACAATATTTGAAGATTTGGTTATGTATGAAATTGCTTATCTGTGTCCGAGGTTGTAAAGGAGTTTAATATCTCGTCCTATAAACCCGGACATCAAGTTGAATACGAGGAGGGTATAACTTTACCTGCGATAAGAGGGCGTTTAAAGGCTCTAAAGACTGTTATTTGTTTATCTCACAGAAATTTTCAGACGTTTCGGATTGTTTGTTGTGAAATACAAGGGGGACTTTTAGTTTTTGAGACGGTAGTTAGGGGGAAACAGTTGCGACATTAAAAGGGGTTTTCCGACCGGCGGGTTTTAAAACTTGAATTTTCTCAAAACTAATACCCGCTGGTGTTATTTTAATTAAAAAACTTTTTCTTTTATTTCGTTCGGAACGAAATTCCTGCTATTATCGACACCTTCCATCTGTGTTGAAATTTTAAGTGCTTGAAGAGCTTCCTACGAAAACTTCCTTAAAGAGAAGTGACAATATTGGAGGGGGAAGTATAACGAAGGGGGAAGTATAACGAAGGAGGGGGAAGTATAAGGGAGGGGAAGTATAAAAAAGGGGAAGTATAAGGGAGGGGGGGGTTTTTTTCGAAAATTTTTGAAGAAAAGTTTTCTTTTTTTTTTCGAAAAATTTTAAGTTTTTTCATGAAATTTTCTAAGTTTTTTTTAATTTTCCGTTTTTTTTTTTAAATTTGCGATTTTTTTTGAAAAATTTTTTAAGTTTTTTTTAAAAATGTTTTTAAGTGTCGAGGTAGAAATAATGGTCTCTTTGGCCTACGGATGTGCCTCTCGTAATGGGTAGAAGTAAAAAATTTCTCCCTACTAAAAAAAAAATAATAAAAAGTGGCAATTATTTTACTCCAAAAATTCGTCAAAATATAAGGAGTAATTGGTGAAAATTTGGTGAAAAAACCAACGGTTCGGCCTGAAAATCCTGCTATTTTCGACACCTTCCATCTGTGTTGAAATTTTAAGTGCTTGAAGAGCTTCCTACGAAAACTTCCTTAAAGAGAAGTGACAATATAGGAGGGGGAAGTATAAAAGAGGGGGCGTACAACGGAGGAGGAGGTATATGGGAGGGGAAGTATAACAGAGGGGGAAGTATAAGGGAACCGAAGTATAAAGAATTAGGCCGGACAATACGACATAAAACTTTTCGGGTGAAATAAGCTTCTTTTAGGGCGAAAAGTATTTACCGAAAAACCGTCATTTTATAACAATCTTTTAATGTTTTTTTTTTATTTCCTAAATAGGTTAGTTGGTCAGAATTTCGGTCGAAGAACCCATGGGAGTAATTTGTCCAGAGCCGACCCCCTTGAGAATTTAGAAACAGTTTTTTTTCCACTAATGTTGATATAATGGGTTTTCAAACTGTTTGAGGGTTATCCAGTGACGTATTAAGCCCCTTTGAGCCTTTTAGAAAATGGGTCAAGGTGTAAAAATTACTGAAAAAAGCCCGCATTTCATAAATCCAGGATAACGTGATCCTTTAAAATGATTTTCTTCTTCTTTTTAGGTATTTTATGAGTGCATTACCTGTAATTCAATGACGCGATACTGGAGAAAGCCTTTGGGAAAAAGGCTTTTTCAAGTTTCCAGTAAAAGCGTATATCAATGTCGGAATGTTCAGGACATCCAATTACTTACACGTCTAATCTCACCGGTCAAATCGTTCAGGAACATCAATCAGCCTTTCGATGTGAAAATTAGGGTCAATAGTTTTAAAAATAGAAAAATTTTCAGAGGACCAGAAAGCATATTTTGATGCGATTAGGAGGCTTATGTCTCCTCCCTGGGGGAGTCTAGCAACAAGTCCAGATAAGCGTTGATGCTAATACTCTGACCTACATTCTCGCCTGATCCTGGAGGGAAGAGAATGAGATGAACGAAATTCTACCCCTGGGACGTCCGGAAATTAAACTTCAAAACGATCTCTGATTCTCCGAAATGAAAAATAAAAAAAAAGTAATGACCATTTTCTTTTTATCACAATAATAAGTCCCGATGGTCTAACCCAGATGTTCCGATATCACCGGAAACTGTAAATATTCAAATTTTTTTAAAAGTATTGTTGTTGGGATTTTATAATTTCCAATAATTCTTGGCTCAGTGAGCACCTTTTTATGTAAATTTGTCTGAATCATTCAGACGTAAATCTATTTTTAATGGTATGACTCCCTCATTTTGTGATTCCTCCTTTTTTTTAACTTCCTTAAAGAAGTTATTGCGATACCCTCGACGTCGGGTTTTTGGGGAAGGGTCTTCCAGACCCCGGAGGGTCAAATGGAATATTGATCTTTACCGATCTCAAATTTGTCTGTGGTGCCGGCCGTCCGTAGCATTTTTTTCCGGAACACTTTACGGCCACAGTTTTCATCCGATTTTCACCAAATTTTCACACAAATTTCTTTAGCCGGTGAAGAAGAATGTAGAGAGGGGATTTTTGAATTTCGAAAAAATGGCGGAGATATG
This sequence comes from Orius insidiosus, assembly GCA_014119065.1. Lineage (NCBI taxonomy): Eukaryota > Metazoa > Arthropoda > Insecta > Hemiptera > Anthocoridae > Orius > Orius insidiosus. The sequence goes on along the minus strand of JACGAQ010000409.1, from coordinate 91,202 downwards.
TCTGTCTGAAATTTTAAAAAATTCGCTACCGCCGAACCGTTAATCCGATTTTCACCAAATTTTCACCAACTTCTCCTTATATTTTTTAAGAATTTTTGGTGAAAAAAATTGCCACTTTTTAATCACTGTTTTTATTAGTAGGGAGAAATTTTATACTTCTACCCTTTACGAGAGGCACATCCCTAGGCCAAAGAGCCCATTATTTCTACCTTGACAATTGGAAAAACTTTCGAAAAAAAGAACTTAAAAATTTTTCAAAAAAAAAAAAAAGAAAAGAAAAGAAAGAAAAACCCGGAAATTTTTTGGAAAAAAATTTTTTTTTTACAAAAAAAACTTAGAAAATTTTTCAAAAAAAAGAACTCAGAAAATTTTTCGAAAAAAAAAAAACAAAAAAAAAAAGGAAAACCCGGAAAATTTTTCGAAAAAACAAACTTGGAAAATTCTCCTTTATACTTTCCCTCCCTACTACATCCCCTTCCTTTATACTTTCGTTCCCTTATACTTCCCCTCCATTATACTTCCTTCCCCCTCTGTTATACTTTCCTCTTCCTTATACTTTCCCCTCCGTTATACTTCCCCTCCCATATACTTCCCCCTTCGTTACACTTCCCCTCCCATATACTTCCCCCTCCTATATAGATACTTCTTTCTCTTTAAGGAAGTTTTCGTTGGAAGCTCTTCAAACCAGTACTTTTTTATCTCAGAGACAGATTTTTTTAATAAGAACACTTGGAATGTTGATCTGTCACATGTGTCGGTTCCCACAGTCACACGTGTATTTCCCAGAGTTTTTTTCTAATAAACTTTTATTAACCCAGAAAAGAAATTTTATAAATAAAATATGAATCACGCCAGTCAGACGAAAATACTCTTTTACGTGTTTATATTTACGAAAAAAAAGGTATTTTTTAGGAGGGAAAAAAATGAGGAATCCAAAGGTAGGGATGACATAATTGGAAAGAGACGTATGGGACGTCCTGTTATAGGATGATTGATCGTAAAACTTTTGATGTTCACGGAGTGGAGGCAATAAACTAGTCTGTCGAGTGCAGGCTCCAGGATCTCTTTTTATACGAATTTCTTACTGGCGATGATCTCTGGGGCGGAACCGTATAAGTGAAAAGATGAAAACCGCCGAATCCTTCAATTAGATAACAAATCTTATACCGTCCGTTTTTTTGTGAAGACTTCTTTTTAAAATATGTCAATAAAACGGATAAATTTTTAAATGATTTAAGATGGTTTTTAGGCTGCTGAAGAACAGACTTCGGATATAAAAAAAATTTCCCCAGGCTTACGGAGAGATGATTGGGGGTGAGGGAACCGAATTTCAAAGCGTCACACTGTGGAAAACTACTGATATCCCACTTCTGATATTAACTTCCTTAAAGACGTTGTTGTGATACCCTCAACGTCGGGTTTTTGGGGAAGGGTCATCCAGACCCCGGAAGGTCAATTCGAATATTGATCTTTACCGATATCAACTTTGTCTGTAGCTCCGGCCGGCCGTCCATTTTTTTCCGGAACACATTACGGCCACAGTTTTCAACCAATTTTCACCAAATTTTCCTTAGTCGGTGAACAAGAATTAAGTCTACTATTTCACCGTTTTGAAGATACAGGTGAAAAACCGTGAAAAGTCACGTTTCAACACCCCAAGGCCAATTTTTTTGTCACTATTTTTCGCCACCTCGCAGCTCGAGTTCAGTTAGTCTTTCAAAAAATTTTATAAAATCAAATTTGTAGGAAATTTAGTTAGGTTTCTTTTTTAATTTATCATTTTTTTTGGTAAAACGTAGCGTTTTGGAGATACAGGCGAAAAACCGTGAAAAGTCACGTTTCAACACCCCAAGGCCAAATTTTTTGTCACTATTTTTCGCCACCTCGCAGCTCGAGTGCGGTTAGTCTTTCAAAAAATTTTATAAAATCAAATTTGTAGGAAATTTAGTTAGGTTTCTTTTTTAAATAAGCATTTTTTGGCTACAACGTAGCGTTTTGGAGATACAGGCGAAAAACCGTGAAAAATCACGTTTCAACACCCATAGGCCAAATTTTTTGTCGCTATTTTTCGCCACCTCGCAGCTCGAGTGCGGTTAGTCTTTCAAAAAATTTTATAAAATCAAATTTGTAGGAAATTTAGTTAGGTTTCTTTTTTAAATAAACATTTTTTAGCTACAACGTAGCGTTTTGGAGATATAAGCGAAAAACCACAAAAATTCACGTGTAAGCCCCCGTGGGGACTATTTTAGGGCAAAAGGATTGCCTTAATTTAAATTCCAATTTTCATATATGTAGGAGGATTATCTACATCAGTCAAGACGTTAATAACGTTCCCTCAAGCTTATCAAAGTCAACATTTAATGTCATAATATATTCTCAAAAACCCACTTATAAGGTTTCAAACAAAAAAAAACAACTATATTTTTCACTTTTTTCGCAAAGGGGGTAAGAGGTAAGTGGATATAAATCACATTACTTGAGCAAACACCCTGAACGAAACGTGTTATTGTTTGCCCGCTTCTTTTTCGGACAATGACAAAATGGATTCTTTTAACACCTACATGCAAACGTTTTTTTTTTTTCCTCCTTGACAACAAAAGTCCATTTTTAGGACACTTTCTTAAGAAAACGTCTCAGATAGACCTTTTTATCTTAAAAAAATATCGGAAAAGGAATTTGTTTAAATGTAAACGAGAGTCTCGCGTGATAAAATTAGCACACGGACAGAAAAATGGATACACGTTTATTAAATTATGGATTTTCACATAATATTCTAATATTCTGTTATAATGAAATTTAGATTATCCCTGATATTTTTTTAACATTTTATAAATTATAAAATTGATCTGAGGAAAAGAAAAAAGTACTTGTTTGAAGAGCTTCCAACGAAAACTTCCTTAAAGAGAAGTAACAATATAGGAGGGGGAAGTATAACGGAGGGGGAAGTAAATGGGAGGGGAAGTATAAGTCAGGGGAAGTATAACGGAGAGGGAAGAATAAGGGAACGAAAGTATAACGAAGGTAGGGAAAGTATAAGGGACGGGAAGTATGTATAAGGAAGGGGAAGTATACAAGGTGTCCGGAAACACATGGCAAGCGTCTGGGAGAGCGTTAAAAAGTGGTTTTACGAAAAAAAGTTAAATGTAAACCCCCCTAAATTTTGATTAAAAAATTGGATAGTGTTGTTTAAAATGCGCCTGGATATACAGGGTGTCCCAAAAAGAACCTAACTTCGTTATTTCAAATAAGAACCCCTATTTTTATTTCAGATTCGTAATCTACGCAAAATTTCAAGTAGATTTGAGTACTCATATGACGATTTTAAACAACTTTTAAAAATGTCAAATTTTAGCGTTTTTTGCGCTAAAATCCGTTAAAATTGACCTAGGAGACTCGTTTTTTTTTAATTCCACTTATTTTTTCCCGAAGAATCCAACTGTGTCAAATTTGAGCATCTTTGCATTCTGCATCACGAGATTTCGTCGCTAATGGCCTTTTTTCAAGTTAGAACCCAAATTTTTAGTTCAGAAATGAAATTAGCACTTGTTGAAAGGAATTTTTCTTTCGGACCACAAATTTTGAAAGAGCTACTGCGTCTTTTGTGTTTATGCATCAAAAATTAAAATTCCGTCAACAAATCGCTAATTTCCATTTTTGAAGTATGGAATTTGGAGTTAAACTTGAAAAAAGGCCATTAGCGACGAAATCTCGTGATGCTGAATGCGAAGATGCTCAAATTTGAGACAGTTGGATTCTTCGGGAAAAAATAAGTGGAATTAAAAAAAAACGAGTCTCCTAGGTCAATTTTAACGGATTTTAGCGCAAAAAACGCTAAATTTTGACATTTTTTAAAAGTTGTCCAAAATCGTCATATGAGTACTTAAATCTACTTGAAATTTTGCGTAGATTACGAATCTGAAATAAAAAATAGGGGTTCTCATTTGAAATAACGAAGTTAGGTTGTGTCTGGGACACCCTGTATATCTAGGCGGATTTTAAACTACACCATCAAATTCTTTGATTTAAATTAAGGGGGGTTTACATTTAACTTTTTTTCGTAAAACCACTTTTTAACGCTCTCCCAGACGCTTGCCATGTGTTTCCGGACACCCTGTATAGGAGGGGGAAGTATAACGGAGGGGGAAGTAAATGGGAGGGGAAGTATGACCGAGGGGGAAGTATAAGTCAGAGGAAGTATAAGGGAGAGGGAAGTATAAGGGAACGAAAGTATATCGAAGGTAGGGAAAGTATAAAGGAGGGGGAAGTATAGAGAGAGGGAAGTTTTTTGTTTTTTTTTTTCGAAAAATTTTTTAAGTTTTTCAAGAAATTTTCTAAGTTTTTTTTTTTTGAAAAATTTTCTAAGTTCTTTTTTTCGAAAGTTTTTCCAAGTGTCAAGGTAGAAATAATGGGCTCTTTGGCCTAGGGATGTGCCTCTTGTAATGGGTTGAAAATATGAAATTTCTCCCTACTAAAAAAAATAATAATTAAAAAGTCGCAATTTTTTTACACCAAAAATTCGTAAAAAATATAAGGAGTAATTGGTGAAAATTTGGTGAAAATCGGACCAACGGTTCGGCCGCAGCGAATTTTTTAAAATTTCAAACAGACATATCTCCGCCATTTTTTCGAAATTCAAACATCGCCTTCGTTAGTTTCTTGTTCACCGACTAAAGAAAATTTGGTGAAAATCGGTTGAAAATTGGAAAAGTTTTCCGTAAAAAAATTGCAACGGACGGACGGCCGGCACCACAGACGAAGTTGAGATTGGAAAAGATCAATATTGAATTTGATCCTCCCCAAAAACCCGACGTCGAGGGTACCACAATAACTTCTTTAAGGAAGTTAATAAACAGGTATATTTCAAGACCGGTTTCGATCTAATAGGTATCATCAGATAAATGGTCGGTGTGACCTGTAGTTGTGAGGTTGTTCATTTCTACCTTCCCGCATTCTCTCACAAATCTCCGAGCACTTAAGGGGATATGAGGATTTTAAGTTGGTTGCTTTGTACATTTTTCGTTGTGAGCAACGGTTTTCGGTTTTTCCCTTCCATCTTGGAAACCGTCGCTCAAAACGAAAAAATGTCTTCAGTAAAAGTTGTAGCTACGGAAATTTACTACATAAAATATCTTATTGGTTTTTTCCGTCAGAGCAATATTTTAGGAGATATGAAGGTTTTAAGTTTTCAGACAGGCTCTGTAGGATTATTAGTTTTAACCTCATAACTCCTTAAATATTGCTCTTACGCAAATAATATACAAATAAATTTTTGTTAGAAATCTTTGTACCTTCAACTTTTACTTTGGATATTTTTTCGTTTTGAGCGACGGTTTCCGAGATAGAAGGGAAAAACCGAAAACCGTTGCTCACAACGAAAAATTTGCAAAGCAACTCACTTAAGAACCCTCATATCTCCTTAAGTATTGCTCTGACAAAAAAACCAATGAGCTCTTTTTGTAGGAAATTTCCGTAGCTACGACTTTTACTTATGAATTTTTACGTTTTGAGCGACGGTTTCCGAGACAGAAGGGAAAAACCGAAAACCGTTGTTATCAACGAAAAATTTGCAAAGCAACCAACTTAAATACTTCCATATCTCCTAAAGTATTGCTCTAACGGAAAAAATTAATAAGATATTTTCTGTAGTAAATTTCAGTACCTACAACTTTTACTTAGGACATTTTTTCGTTTTGTGCGACGGTTTCCGAGATAAAAGGGAAAAACCGAAAACCGTTGTTAACAACGAAAAATTTGCAAAGCAACTCACTTAAAAACCATCATACCTCCTTAACAAAAAATTTGACCTCCCACAGTCTTCATCTTAAGTTGAGGTATTTCCGTCCTTAAATTTGTTCCGAGTCGTCAAATAAAATGAATCTACAAGATTTTAATTTTATCTTAATTTCGTACTTCCGCTACTTATTTTGAGCATAAAGAATTGAAATCCTCAAAGAAATTAGAAACTTGACGCCAACGGTTGATTTAATTTTAGTCACATCAAAGCGTAAAAAGACCAAAAGAAACAAAAAAAATTCACCATAAAATTGTTGAAAAGAACATTTTATAAGATTTCGTAGAACGTTTAATTTGGCGTCAAAGTTAATTTGGGAAAACGTGCAAGGGAGATGCGTCGAAGCGTGGGAAAAGGAGGGAGCCTGGGAACGATGCCCTACTCAGATCTAACCATTATGACTCAATCAACTCTAGTTTCCGTTTAGCGATACTCTAATCTCTGATTAGGCTTTTGATTAGCATGATGATCTTCACACTATGAGTTTACCACAGAAAATGATAGGAACTATTTCCTTGCGGCCACCCACCTCTTTTCCGACCGTTTAAGTTTTTTCATCCGAAATCGATTATAAATTCGTTTTTACGATCTGTTATAGTCTTAATGCTCTAATAAAAACCTTAGCCGCCGGATGAGTTCGGAAATAGAATAGACGCGAATAGATTGTCTCAAACTGCTTTAAAAGATAAAAATAACTTCCCGTCGCTAATAAAATGGAGTCAAAAAAACAAAAGACAGGTCATCATCCGGACGCTAAGAAGGCCTTAAATTAAACCTTTTTTTTATGATTTATGTTTTAAAACTTTTTTTTTTTCTCCCTCACTTCCGGGTTTTAAACACGAATCGAACCCTGCTTTAGAACTAATTTTTTTTACTCGAGAAAGATAAGTCGACGAAAATAAACTTTTCTCGTAAACATTTTTTTCTTTTTAGGGGATGAAAAGTAAAAGTTAATTTTAATCAACTTTTCTCTTTCATTTGTCTCTTTCCTTTTTATTTTTCAACTTCCCTTTTCACCTTCGTTTCTTTTAATTGAGGCGCTCCGGGTACGAAGGGCGAACTCAACATCGGACAAATTTTTTTTCTTTTCATTTTCAGATTCTAGACCTCTTAGTGAATACACCTAAATAATTTTTATGTTGAGTTCGCCCTTTTTTCCCCCTTTAAATACGTAAAAACCGATATGCGGCAAAGCCCTAACTGCGATATCCGAGCGGGTACGAAGGGCGAACTCCACATCCTAGTCCATAACCCCCACTCCTTTTCCCATTCCAGGGCATGACTTTTCTGTTGAGTTCGCCCGTAACATAAAACTTTAAAATGCGAATATCTCGAAACTACGTTTTGTTGAGTTCGCCCTTCGTACCCGGAGCGCCTCAATTGAAGGCTAGGTTTTAAATTTAGCCACACATTTTGTTTTAAATATATTTTTAATTTAATTAAAAGTTTTCAGATTATTTTTCACGGTTCCTTTCCCACTGGAGTTGCCTCATTTGGAATTATAGCTTTGTGTACAATCTTCAAAACGGACATTCATAGAAGGGGCATTTCCATAAATTTTCCGACGGTCATTAGGAAAGGTTCCAGACAAAGGAGAGTCTCCCCCCTAATGCGATTAATTTCTGGGACTTTCGGGTGCCGAAAACTAAAAGAAAAACTACTAATCGGCCCCCTTTTCGCAGGAAAAACTTCTCCGTGTTTTAATTCGATTAAAAGGATCTATCGCCGTAATTAAAAAGGGCTAATTGTGATGGGGAGAAGGGATATAAGGGGCCAATAATTGCCCCATTAGTGATAGATAAGTTTAAGTTTTCAAATCTCATAGGAAAAGGGTGTTTTTCCGCCAATGAAAGGGGTTTTTCATAAAATTAGGGAGGAAAAGCGCATTTTTTGGGTCAAAAAATTGAGGAAGATTTATAAAAACTGGCAAAATGAATGGCAAAAACTTGTTTTCTTTTCCATTAGGTGTACAAAATGAAACTCAGCCACAGGGTAAATTTGAATTTTGCAGATTTTAGCCGAGTTTCATTTTGTACACCTACAAAAATTGTAGGAAATTTAATTCTCCATTAATTTGTACTTAATTATTTTTTCTAGGATGCACCATTTTCGGAAAATAATTATTTTTATATTTTATCTTGAAAACAGTGCGTCCTAAAGAAAAAATGAATAGAATAAAAATTAAAGAGAATTAAATTTCCAACAGATTTTATTTAGTGCATTTTTTCGATATCTGTAACGGTTTACGATTTACAAGCCTTTAAAGATTAACCTTTTTAATGGTTACTCTTCAATAACCTTCTTACACGGAGAAGGTCAACTTTTGATGGACTTTAACGCCTAAAATGTTTAAAATTTTGAAAAAATGAACTACTATATAAATGTAAAAATTATGGAATTCTCCAAAATCGGTAATAAAAATAGTATTTTCTCGCTAAAAATGGAAGATTCTACGGAATTAATAAATCTTTTTTGTAATTTATTCAAAATAAGAGGAAAATTGGGGTGAAGTCTATTCGGCGTGTTTGCTATCTTTGCCCAGTAAAACTTATTTTAATCGCAAATTAAATTCTTATTTAAATTTTTAATTTAGAAAAAATAATGAAAACCGAATGATTTACATAAAAAAGAGGCTTTTCAGAAGAGGAAAAAAATTTTTTTTTCTTCTTTCCCCCGACTTTTCCATCCTTTTGTTAAACGATTAATTACGTTATTCATCGGGACGGAAATTTAATATCAAAAGACGTCGATATAAGACTTCGGGAAGACTTCGTGGGCGTTTACTGAAAAGAACACAATTTTCAGAGGGAATCGACGAAATCGCCTCTTTATTTCGCCTTTTTTTCCACCCGGAGATAGAAAATTGTTGACTTTAAAATAAACAGGGATCAAAGAGACAATTTCTCAGGAAGATGATGTAATTCAGACAACTTTTCTCAAATAATGAAATTCATAGATTTTTTAACTTCCTTAAAGAAGTTATTGTAATACCCTCTGCGACGGGTTTTTGGGGAAGGGTCTTCCAGACCCCGGAGGGTAAATTCGAATATGGATCTACACCGATCTCAACTTTGTCTGTGGTGCCGGCCGGCCGTAGAATTTTTTTTCGGGAACACAAGGCCACAGTTTTCATCCAATTTTCACCAAATTTTCACTCAAATTTCTTTAGTCGGTGAACAAGAAACTAACGAGGGCGATTTTTGAATTCCGTTGGTTCTTTCACCAATTTTCACCAATTACTCCTAGAAGAGAAGTAACAATATAGGAGGGGGAAGTACAACGGAAGGGACGTACAACGGAGGGGGATGTATATGGGAGGGGAAGTATAACGGAGGGGGTAGTTTATGTTAGGGGAAGTATAAGGGAAGGGGAAGTATAAAGGAAGAAAGTATAACGAAGGGGAAGTATAAGGGAGGGGAAGTATAACGGAGGGAGAAGTATAGGTTAGGGGAAGTATAAAGGAACAAAAATATAACGAAGGTGGAAGTTTTTTTTTTCCAAGTTTTTTTTTAAATTTTCCGACTTCGTTGTATTTTCGAAAAATTTTCCGAGTTCCTTTTTTTCTGAAAAATTTTCTTAGTTTTTTTTTAATTTTCCGAGTTTCTTTGACAAATTTTCCGGGTTTTCTTTTTTAAATTTGCGCTTTTTATTTCTGAAAAATTTTCGAAGTTCCTTTTTTTCCGAAAATTTTTCTGGTGTCAAGCTAGAAATAATGGGCTCTTTGGCCTAAGGATGTGCCTCTCGTAATGGGTAGAAGTATGAAATTTCTCCCAACTAAAAAAATATTAATTAAAAAGTGGCAATTTTTTTTACCCCAAAAATTCCTCAAAAATATAAAGAGTAATTGGTGAAAATTTGGTGAAAATCGGACCAACGGTTCGGCCACAGCGAATATTTTAAAATTTTAAACAGACGTATCTCCGCCAGTTTTTCGAAATTCAAAAATCACCCTCTTTACATTCTTCTTCACCGGCTAAAGAAATTTGCGTGAAAATTTGGTGAAAGTCGGATGAAAACTGTGGCCTTAAAGTGTTCCGGAAAAAAATGCTACGGACGGCCGGCCGGCACCACAGACGCAGTTGAGATCGGAAAAGATCAATATTCGAATTGACCCTCCGGGGTCTGGAAGACCCTTCCCCCAAAAACCCGACTTCGAGGGTATTACAATAACTTCTTTGAAGTCCAAAAATCAAGTAAATGTCCATTATACCACTCAATAGGGCCTTTTCTTTGAACATTTGCTTTAATTTTGCAAGAAAACTGTTTCAAATCCCTCTGCCGAGAGTACAGTTCCTTTGAGATGTAACTTAGCGACTGAAAGAATAAGAAAACTACAATAATATAAAACATGAAATATTTAGAGTTTAAAATAAGTTTTATTAAATAAAAGTTTTCTATTTTGCAACGCAGAATAACGATAATAATAAATTTTTTATCAATAAAAAGTTTCGCCTTGTATCGTTTCCGATGTCGGACCTCGAATAAAAGTGGCATTTGAATAGCGGATGGTGCACCCAATGCAACTTTGTTAACAATTGTGGCCAGAACTAGGAAATTAAGGTCAAAGTTCTACGAACTTATAGTTTTTTTCCCCTAGACTACAATTTCCCACTTTCAAGAGCGTCAAACGTCGAACACAATTTACCACTCACAAGGTAAACATTTGAACAGTACGCAATGTATCAGCTTTTTCCATTGGTTTAAAACGTTGCATTTAAATTTGGAATAACGTGACACAATATAAGAGAGAATGCGGACGATATACTTCCGTCAAAAATATGAGATACGTGTCTGAGATAAAAACAGAAAGAAATTTTAGCCTTTTATTTTCGGCGTCCTGGATTCCATACTTTTATTGTCCCATCACTCAGCCTGAATGTATTAAAAAGTTCCTCAAGTTTTCTCGAAATCGATTGTAAAAAATAATAAATCGCGTTTTAAATTAGTAAAACTCGTCTATGAATTGAGGATTCTGGCTGTGGACCAAATTTTTAAAACGCTTGGCACTCATAAGCTATTAAGATTGAATGATTATCGTGAAAACTTGTCCGAAAATTCCGGACGACAAAGTCAATTTTACACCTTTTTTTTCTGTAAAATATTTAGACTTTGGCTCAAATTAATTAAGTTCTCGACTAATCAGACTTCTTTTTCCTCCTGACGTAAAAAGTTAGGGTAATAGAGTTCTTGAAGCTAGAAAAAGCCATTGAATTAAGACAGAGGCAATAGAGAAGGCGTGAAAATGGCTGAATTCGGTCGAAAGAACACTTACTAGAGGAGTCTTAATAAAGTCTAATTTAAGAAAAAGAGGAGCGGGGGTTTGAGCGAAGATCGGGGAGGAGATAAAGGGTTTCATTAGAAGCTACCTGGTGTTTACTACGATTCCCTGGTTTTCATTCATCCTTTACGTTCATTAACGCACCCTCTATTACTTTTTTCTTCCCCCCAGTTTTATTTATTCGAAAGACTTCCAAAGAAAATTGTCTCGGGGAGTAACGAGCGTTGGGGCCGAAGAAACATCGACATGTAAATTAGTGCCCTCAACTTTAATGGTGTGAATGAAAGGGAAGCGTTTTTGTTACTCAGCATCTGTTCTTCCTCAAGAATAGAATAAAAACCTTTAAAAGTCTTAAAAAATTAATTTAAATTTCATAGGATTTTTTAGGATGAAAGTTCTCCGAAATAGGCTAAAAGTTAAAAAAATACTTGTTTGAAGAGCTTCCATTGAAAACTTCTTTAAAGAGAAGAAACAATATAGGAGGGGGAAGTATAACGAAGGGGGAAGTATATGGGAGGGGAAGTATAACGATGGGGGAAGTATAACGTAGGGGAAGTATAAGGGAGGGGAAGTATAAAAAAGGGGAAGTATAAGGGAGGGGGAGGTTTTTTTCGAAAATTTTTCAAAGCAAAGTTTTCTTTTTTTTCGAAAAATTTTAAGTTTTTTCATGAAATTTTCTAATTTTTTTTTTAAATTTTCCGTTTTTTTTTAATTTGCGATTTTTTTTGAAAAATTTTTTAAGTTTTTTTAAAATGTTTTTAAGTGTCGAGGTAGAAATAATGGTCTCTTTGGCCTACGGATGTGCCTCTCTTAATGGGTAGAAGTATGAAATTTCTCCGTACTAAAACAAAAATGTAAAGAGAGTGATTTTTGAATTTCGAAAAACTGGCGGAGATACGTCTGTTTGAAATTTTAAAAAATTCGCTGCGGCCGAACCGTTGGTCCGATTCTCACCAAATTTTCACCAATTACTCCTTATATTTTTGAGGAATTTTTGGTGTAAAAAAAATTGCCACTTTTTAATTAATATTTTTTTTAGTAGGGAAAAATTTCATACTTCTACCCATTACGAGAGACACATCCTTAGGCCAAAGAGCCCATTATTTCTACCTTGACACCAGAAAAATTTTCGAAAAAAAAGGAACTTCGAAAATTTTTCAGAAATAAAAAGCGCAAATTTAAAAAGAAAACCCGGAAAATTTGTCAATAAAACTCGGAAAATTAAAAAAAAATAAGAAAATTTTTCAGAAAAAAGAAACTCGGAAAATTTTTCGAAAATACAAAGAAGTTGGAAAATTTAAAAAAAACTCGGAAAAAAAAACTTCCCCCTTCGTTATATTTTTGTTCCTTTATACTTCCCCTCCCCTTATACTTCCCCTAACCTATACTTCCCCCTCCGTTATACTTCTCCTCCCCTTATACTTCCCCTAACCTATACTTCCCCCTCCGTTATACTTCCCCTCCCCTTATACTTCCCCTAACCTATACTTCCCCCTCCGTTATACTTCCCCTCCCCTTATACTTCCCCTAACCTATACTTCCCCCTCCGTTATACTTCCCCTCCCTTATACTTCCCCTTCGTTATACTTTCTTCCTTTATACATTCCCTTCCCTTATACTTCCCCTAACTTATACTTCCCCCTCCGTTATACTTCCCCTCCCATATACATCCCCCTCCGTTGTACGTCCCTTCCGTTATACTTCCCCCTCCTATATTATTACTTCTCTTTAAGGAAGTTATCCTTGGAAGCTCTTCAAACCATTACTTTTTTTTTTTGGACAAGCTTTTAAGATGTAGCGTTTATTTAAACGAGATTGGACAAAGCCCGATTGAAGAATTTATTCTCCTCAATACTTTAGCAATAAAGAATAGGAAGGGATTTTAGGCCTAAGGGAATCCGGGAGGAAATCAAGGAGACGTGGCTCGCATCTCTTCGGGGAGTAATTGAGCGGACGCGAACGATTTCTCGAACGCCTCGTAATTGTCGGGAAAATAACAGTGTATAAGCGCCCCCTGGTAATAAATTTAACAAAACGTTTGTTTTGGTTTAGAAATGGGACAATAGAGTTAGAATGTGCCAAGTGGGTTTATTCTGGACGGCGAGGCCGACGCTCGGTTAGCCGCAGTCTCCAACTTTATGTATTTAACAATAATTCAAAAAAGTTACCTTTTTGCATCTGAAAAGTGCGATGATGGTGATGAGATTCCCAGGGATTCCGACGAGCATGAAAAGAAGACAAAACGCCGTCGCGAGAGTCAATAATGAGTTGGGGTATCCGTGAAAAAGTTCGGTTTCGAGATCTTCTAATTCGAGAAATGGAAAATCGTAATCTTCGGTTAGATTTAAAGTTCGGTTAAGAAGCATCCCCCAAGGGGAAACAGATTTCGGTTCATGTCCTGTAGCGCTAAAAACGCTCGCGTGGATGACAAGCTCGTCGGGATATTCGATCCCGAATTCCATCATTTTGGCCGTTTCTGGGGGCTTATCCGGTGGAAGACTTTACCTCACGTCTTCTCATAACGTCTGAAACAGAGAAAAAGTGGATGATTAGTCACTCAGAAAGTCAATTTATCCGAAGAGATAAGGAAGTTGTCGGAGAAGGGTCAAAGGGGAAAATTTGACGAGGGTGGGTTTTGTTTCCTAACGCCTTTTCTCACGACGATAGACTTGTTAAAGGTGTGATCACGTATTTAATTCCTCCGGTTTATGCCGTCACGTCGGCCGAGGGTAGTAACCCTCTTTTGCTACACGTGCACCCCAGGGCCAAACACCCATCGAACACCCTCTACGTCAAAAATAGGACACGATTTAATCATCCGTACATTATTAACTTTTTCGATAAGCGAAAAACGTAATTTTAACTTGGATTTTTTTTCTTCCATTGAGTTCCTGGATGTTTCTGGGCCAGAGAATCGAGGAAAAATACCCAAAACTCGTTAAAACGTGTGCTAAACGCATAAGATCCGATAAAATGGGAGTTTCTGGGCCTGAGAATCGAGGAAAAATACCCAAAACTCGTTAAAACGTGTGCTAAACGCATAAGATCCGATAAAATGGGAGTTTCTGGGCCTGAGAATCGAGGAAAATGACCCATAACTCATTAAAAAGTGTGATAAACCAATAAAGATCCGATAAAACGGGAGTTTCTGGGCCAGAGAATCGAGGAAAAATACCCAAAACTCGTTAAAACGTGTGCTAAACGCATAACATCAGATAAAATGGGAGTTTCTGGGCCTGAGAATCGAGGAAAATGACCCAAAACTCATTAAAAAGTGTGATAAACCAATAAAGATCCGATAAAACGGGACTTTCTGGGCCAGAGAATCGAGGAAAAATACCCAAAACTCGTTAAAACGTGTGATACACAAATAAAGATCCGATAAAACGGGAGTTTCTGGGCCTGAGAATCGAGGAATCCTGAAATTTTTCAGTTTCTCCAGAGTTCAAAAGTATGGTTTTTTTGCGATTTTTAGGTAAAACTATTTCTCCAAAAAACTAGACAGAAGACATAAAGAAAATGTTATATTTTAATTTTAATTGCGTGTAATATCCCGCAAGGTAATTGATTTTGACATCAAACAATAAACCAATAATAGAGGAAGAAATGACTGTGAAAACGGGTATCACACGACGCGTTTCGGCTTAAAAAGCCTCTTCAGGTGAGCTATTCCTTCTATATAGGGAGATAGGTCCACCGTGAAAAGATATAAATGATTGTGATAGAGGGAATAGCTCACCTGACGAGGCTTTTTAAGCCGAAACGCGTCGTGAGATATCCGTTATCATCATTTCTTCCTCTATTATTGGTTTATTGTTTGATGATAAAGAAAATAACCAGGAGAATATTTAAAATTTTTTGGAAAAAAAAAGCGCAAATATAAAAAGAAAACCCGGAAAATTTTTCAAAAAAAAAACAAAAAAACTTCTCCCTTCGTTATACTTTTGTCTCTTTATACATCCCCTTCCCTTACACTTCCCCTAACTTATACTTCCCCCTTCGTTATACTTTCGTCCCTTGATACTTCCCCCTCCGTTATACTCCCCCTTCCCTTATACTTCCTCCTCCGTTATACTTCCCCTTCCCTTATACTTCCCCTAACTTATACTTCCCCGATTTTGAAGATGTTCCAACGCTCAGGAAAATGTTAACAAATTAAGAATTCAACGAGGAAGCAGAAAACTTAAGATTTGTAACAAAACCACGATTTAACTTGTAAGTCACCCCAAGGGGCTCATAAAACAAGAAGGGAAAGCCGCAGCCAATATATCCCATTAATTAGTTGGCTAACCTGTTTTTAAGAATTAAGACGACAAAATTCTAGAAAACATTTGAAGCCGAAAATCTAAGAATTGATCTTTGAGACTAAACTTTTGAAATTGATCGCCATTTTGTGCCGATATGAACAAAAGAAGGGCTTAAAAGGGGAAACTTATGACGCCCCCAAATCTGAAGTTAAACCCGGAAAAAGAAACTTTAACAAACTTTTAAAATAAACAATAGAAAATGTTTGAAAAAAAATTAAACGTTTGATCTTTTATCATTCGGACCTCCCCAGATTTCCGTATTCAAGTCAGAAACAGAAAAGCCCCTCCACCCATTCGACAGCGTCTGAATTAATCTTCGTTTCCGAACTCGTCGCTCGTTTGATTTATACGCTATTTCTGTTTTCGCTATTCATTTTTGACTCGATTATAATGAAATTAATTCGTGAGGCTCACCGCGTTTAATGAACTCGACCCTACACGAATTTTCCATTTTCCCAAGGGGTGGCGACACACTTTTCCTCTAATTTAATGACCCTTTACGTTCTGAATACAAAGACGAAATAAAAAAAAACAAACTTTTTTTTATAAAACGGTAAAAAAATTATAAAATGCATTAACTATTTCTTAAAAGCAAATTTTTTTAAGGGGATATGAGGGTTTTAAGTTGGTTGCTTTGTACATATTTCGTTGTGAGCAACGGTTTTCGGTTTTTCCCTTCTATCTTGGAAACCGTCGCTCAAAACGAAAAATGTCATAACAAGTAAAAGTTGTAGGTACTGAAATTTACTACATAAAATATCTTATTAGTTTTTTTCCGTCAGAGCAATACTTTAGGAGATATGGAAGTATTTAAGTTGGTTGCTTTGCAAATTTTTCGTTGTTAACAACGGTTTTCGGTTTTTCCCTACTATCTCGGAAACCATCGCTCAAAACGAAAAAACGTCCTAAGTAAAAGTCGTAGCTACGGAAATTTCCTACAAAAAAGACCTCATTGGTTTTTTTGTCAGAGCAATACTTAAGGAGATATAAGGGTTCTTAAGTGAGTTGCTTTGCAAATTTTTCGTTGTGAGCAACGGTTTTCGGTTTTTACCTTCTATCTCGGAAACCGTCGCACAGTGGGGCCAAAATGGAAATTCGTGGCCAAAATGGGGAAAAATTAATCAAATATTTATGGTATGAATTCACGCAGATTAGTTTCTATAACCCTTAACTAACGTAACTTTATTGGAAATATGTGAAATTATATTTTTTTCCTCCTACAGCAGGTGGTTTTTTGTTGCAAATCCTACAATTGATCCTTTTCTGTTTATTTACTTAATTAACTGTAATGCCCTTGTTTTTTTGAATTTCGCTGGGTATCATTCAATTGACATCTATGTTGAGAAGTCGAAACACAATTTTTGTTAACAATGGATCACTTTTCGGCAGGTAACTAATATAATTTTATAGCTATTTCCATGTCTCCTAGTGCTTTTTTTTTTTAAAATGCGATTTTTCTCGGTTGCCACGGGTTTCCTCGACCATTCTTTCAAAACTAAAACATTGAACTGTATATAACAACGCCACGTTGACAGAAATTGCCCGGAGTTGCTTTTCTTTTTTTGGCGAATTTTTTAAGTTGACAACTTTGACCAAAATTTCGACTTTCACCAAAATTTAATCTTTGACTCAGGGTATTAATTTGGATATGGCAAGAGGGTTATAATCTAATACTTTCGTCCTACCAATTTTAGCTTCTTTGCGGACCCTTCTTAAGCAGAAAAAGAAGGATATTCGTTCAAAAGTCATTGCTTTGCTAAAAGCACCAGAAGCGGAAAGTGAATAAGTAGTCGGAAATTGAAAAAAATTAATTTGATAGATTTTTTTATTATATTTTAAATCAAAATTAATTAGGTAGATTTTTTTATTTCATTTTAAAACAAATTTAACCGTTTATTTGTTAATTTTACCCCCAATCCAATATCCAGTGCCCGAAAATACTAAGATTAATGCAATAATTTTGAAAATTTTCAAAAATAACCGCTTGAAACTTATTAAAAATATTTTTAAATGCTGTTTTCTGGTTTAGAATCCAAAAATACATATAAATGGAGAGTTTCAGAATTTTGGCCATGAATTTCAAATTTGGCCCCACTGTGCGTCGCTCAAAACGAAAAATGTCCTAAGTAAAAGTTGTAGGTACAAAGATTTCCTACAAAAATTTCTTTATTCATTATTTGTGTAAGAGCAATATTTAAGGAGTTATGAGGTTAAAACTAATAATCCTACAGAGCCTGTCTGAAAACTTAAAACCTTCATATCTCCTAAAATATTGCTCTGACGGAAAAAACCAATAAGATATTTTATGTAGTAAATTTCCGTAGCTACAACTTTTAATTAGGACATTTTTTCGTTTTGAGCGACGGTGTCCAAGATAGAAGGGAAAAACCGAAAACCGTTGATAACAACGAAATATGTACAAAAAACCAACTTAAAACCCTCATATCCCCTTAACTGAGAAAACTTAAAAAAAATTTAGGTCTCCGTTGAGATTCGAACCTACAACCTCTGGCATGCTTAACAATGAACTTAAATAAACATTTGTAAAATTTTCTAACATGCTCAATATTTTAACTCGCCAAAAAAATGTTGTTTTGGTTATAAAATTTTGAAACTAAACGCCTTTCAGACGTGTCTAATCACGTGACGTTAGTAAATGGACAGAAGCCAAATTTAACAATTTATTTTTGTATTAATTTTGAGAAAAAAAAGCATTTAAAAAATATATGCTTTTCATATTTATATGCTTATTTTAGGTTTCGTGGATGCTTTTGGGATATGAGTCAAACATTGTGAAATTTTTTTTTCTTTTTTGTTTAAAAAAAACTAACGCTTGATGCCAAACGACATGCTAAAACTATTCATGCTTTAAATAAATAAATATTTGATCTCTTTTTGACAGGCTGACTTTGTCGAGGTATTTTTATACAAGCAAAAAGAAAAATTTATTTATTTTTTTTACTTTTGTATGAATACGTACTTTTATAAGGTAAAGCAGGGAAGGGAGAAAAACGAGGTTTGGGGGTGGCAATCGGGGTATAAACTGAGTCGGGACGTTGGACGCCTTCCACATTTATAGGCCGCCCCACTTCGGTCCGCGCCACCGCCCCGTGCCACCCTTCAACCCCCCTACCCACAAAACTCTTCTTTTTTTTCGACAAATATGTTTAAGGGAGAAAATGTGGGGAAAGGAAAAGGTTTTATTACATGTGTGACATTTAAAAAATGAGGACAATAATTAGCCTTTCCCCTTCTGTAATTTTTCTTCCGGGGTCTCATATCTTTCAACGTTTTTAAGGAAAGATTTATTATCAAGCCGAAATATTGCTACGCATTTATTACATGCTAAAAATAAAAATAAGCAGGTAAACTATTAACTTTTTGGTTTAAAAATCCACCTAATTGAGAAAAAATAAATTATTGACCCTCTTGACGCTCTTGAGACCCTCAGGTTCTTCGTCTACGACTCGTTTAACACTTGAACGCCCACCTCTTTTCTCAATAAAAATACCGAGATTTGGGTCAAAAAGGTTATTTTTACGTCAGAAACTGTGAACAATGTCAACCTCTCGTTTTTACGTCTTAAAACGCCAAATATCTGGGTGAAAAACGGTAAAATGACAGAGGGAAAACTGAAAATGGCGTTAAAAAAAATCATGATATTTTTCTTTGGCATCGCGCCAGATGTCAAATCAGAATATAATTTTTTTATTAAGTCTAAAACAGCAAAATCCGATATTTTTAACTTCCTTAAAGAAGTTATTGTGATACCCTCGACGTCGGGTTTTTGGAGAAGGGTCTTCCAGACCCCGGAGGGTAAAATCGAATATTGATATTTAGCTATCTCAACTTTGTCTGTGGTGCCGGTCGGCCGTCCGTCCATAGCATTTTTTTCCAGAATATTACTTTACTTTCAAAGAAACTGAAAATTTTTCGAAAAAAAATCTCGGAAAGAAAATACATAAGTATGTATGTATTTCTAAAAAAAAACTTGGAAAATTTTTCGAAAAAAATAAAAACTTCCCCCTCCGTTATACTTCCCCTCCCTTATACTTCCACTCCCCTATACTTCCCCTCCCCTATACTTCCCCTCCCTTATACTTCCCCTCCCCTATACTTCCCCTCCCTTATACTTCCCCTCCCTTATACTTCCCCTCCCATCTACTTCCCCTCCCATGTACTTCCCCTCCCTTATACTTCCCCTCCCATATACTTCCCCCTCCAATATTGTTATTACTCTTTAAGGAAGTTTTCGTTGGAAGCTCTTCAAATTAGTGCTTTCAGTCGAAATAAGCGTAGCTTGGCTGGGTGAAAACTTTCATCCACATTCCCCCTCCGTTATACTTCCCCTCCCTTATACTTCCCCTCCCTTATACTTCCCCTCCCATCTACTTCCCCTCCCCTATACTTCCCTTCCCCTATACTTCCCCTCCCTTATACTTCCCCTCCCATATACTTCCCCCTCCAATATTGTTATTACTCTTTAAGGAAGTTTTCGTTGGAAGCTCTTCAAATTAGTGCTTTCAGTCGAAATAAGCGTAGCTTGGCTGGGTGAAAACTTTCATCCACATTCCCCCTCCGTTATACTTCCCCTCCCTTATACTTCCCCTCCCTTATACTTCCCCTCCCTTATACTTCCCCTCCCCTATACTTCCCTTCCCCTATACTTCCCCTCCCTTATACTTCCCCTCCCTTATACTTCCCCTCCCTTATACTTCCCCTCCCCTATACTTCCCCTCCCTTATACTTCCCCTCCCTTATACTTCCCCTCCCTTATACTTCCCCTCCCTTATACTTCCCCTCCCTTATACTTCCCCTCCCATATACTTCCCCTCCCATATACTTCCCCTCCCCTATACTTCCCCTCCCTTATACTTCCCTCCCATCTACTTCCCCTCCCATGTACTTCCCCTCCCATATACTTCCCCTCCCCTATACTTCCTAGCAGAACTGAAAAAGTTTAAAATTTCCCTTCTTTGAGAGAGTTTTCGTCGGGCCTGCTTTTTTTTTAAATGAGAATTTGAACCAGCATTTAGGGGATTAGCTATAAGATTAGGTTAGACCAACCCAACGTCTAGTTTGTGCGGGTAAGCGTTAAATATTGAGCCACGGCGCTAAACAAAATTCTCAAAAACAGTAATTATTTTGTTTTTCAAAATCCTTCCACTTTTCTGATTTCTTTGAACTTCTGATTCTGATTATAAAAAGAAATTCCTAAATAAGTAGGCGTGTGATTTTTCGCGATAACTGAAAACAGATCAACTGTGAGCGAGTGCTTTCACCGTGAATTTCAGCCGTAAAAGGATTCACTCAAATACGAAAAAGATAACAAGAAATCTCCAATCTCTATAGAA
The DNA here is from genome assembly GCA_014119065.1 of Orius insidiosus. NCBI lineage: Eukaryota > Metazoa > Arthropoda > Insecta > Hemiptera > Anthocoridae > Orius > Orius insidiosus. The sequence continues at coordinate 70,472 of JACGAQ010000409.1, read as the reverse complement.
AAAAATATGTTGGCAACACTTATCGCATCTAATAAAAATATTTTGATGTTCAACGTTGTAAAACCAGGGAGGGGCACCTGTCAATGGCATGTTAGCTCGTTAATAAAACCACAGATGGCGCGGTTAGCGGAATATGATGAATTAATTAATTTATTCCCGAACTAAAATGTAAACAGACAATGAACAAAAGACTTAAAATTAATTCAGGATAGTAAAATGACAAGTTGACTGGCAGGCCATTTTCAATGGTGGGGCATTCTAAAATTAAAACGGTTTCCGATCGCAATTGAACCTAAAGCCTTTTTCACGGCCACACTTTTCATCCGATTTTCACCAAATTTTCCCTCAATCGATGAGCAAGAAAGCACCGTAAGCGATTTTTTAATTTCGAAAAAATGGCGGAGATATGAACGTTTGAAATTTTAAAAACTGCGCTGCGGCAGAACCGTTGGTCCGATTCATCAAAATACTCCTTATCTTTTTTACGAATTTCTGGTGTGAAAAATAATTTAGTAGGGAGAAATTCGATACTTCCACCATGTGCGAGAGGGACATCTCTGGGGCAAAAAGTCCATTATTTCTACCTTGAAACTTAGGCTTCCCCTCCTTTATACTTCCCCTCCTTTATACTTCCCCTCCATTGTAAATCACCCTCCTTAAACTTCCCCTCCGTTACACTTCCCCCTCCTATATTGTTTCTTCAGAGAGCTCCGAAAGTGATTTTTGAATTTCGAAAAAATGGCGGAGACATGAACGTTTGAGATTTTAAAAACTGCGCTGCGGCTACACAGTTGGTCCGATTTTCACCAAAATACTCCTTTTTTACGAATTTCTGGTGTAAATAAAATTTAGTAGGGAGAAATTCGATACTTCCACCATTTGCGAGAGGGACATCGAGTGGGACAGCGAGAGGGGCAAAAAGTCCATTATTTCTACCTGGGAACGTAGTCTTCCCCTCCTTTATACTTCCCCTCCTTTGTAAATCACCCTCCTTAAACTTGCCCTCCGTTATTCCTCCCCCTCCTATATTGTTTATTCAGAAAGCATAGTAAGCGATTTTTGAATTTCGAAAAAATGGTGGAGATAATATGAACGTTTGAGATTTTAAAAACTGCGCTGCGGCTACACCGTTGGTCCGATTTTCACCAAAATACTCCTTTTTTACGAATTTCTGGTGTAAAAAAAATTTAGTATGGAGAAATTCGATACTTCCACCATTTGCGAGAGGGACATATCTGGGGCAAAAAGTCCATTATTTCTGTCTTGAAACTTAGGCTTCCCCTCCTTTATACTTCCCCTCCTTTGTACTTCACCCTCCTTAAACTTCCCCTCCGTTATACTTCCCCCTCCTATATTGTTTCTTCAGAAAGCATCGTAAGCGATTTTTGAATTTCGAAAAAATGGCGGAGATATGAACGTTTGAGATTTTAAAAACTGCGCTGCGGCTACACCGTTGGTCCCATTTTCACCTAAATACTCCTTTTTTACGAATTTCTGGTGTAAAAAAAAATTTAGTATGGAGAAATTCGATACTTCCACCATTTGCGAGAGGGACATCTCTGGTGCAAAAAGTCCATTATTTCTACCTTGAAACTTAGGCTTCCCCTCCTTTATTCTTTCCCCCCTATTGTACTTCACCCTCCTTAAACTTCCCCTCCGTTATACTTCCCCCTCCTATATTGTTTCTTATTTTTTAAGAAAGTTTTTAGGGACATCTCTAGGGTAAAAAGTCCATTATTTCTACTTTGAAACTTATGCTTCCCCTCTTTTGTACTTCACCCTCCTTAAACTTCCCCTCCGTTATACTTCCCCCTCCTATATTGTTTCTTCTTTTCTTTTCTTCAATGGTTTTGCTGAAAGCATCCAAACTATAGCCTTAATCATTGTCAAAGACCTCAAAAGAACTTTCAGCATAAAGTGACAATCTTTCTTAACTAGATGTGATTTTAATTAGCATAAAATCTTCTCTAGAATTAGACATGGAATCAGTCTAATCTTAAGTTTTAAATGTTTTAATCAAAGTTCAATTCCGAAGTTTTTGATTGATGTAAAGTCAAGCGATGAAACTCGACGTACCTGAGCTGAATAAACTAAACGATTTTAATGTAGTAGCTTCCTCAATTCATCGTTAACTCTTCAATTATATTCACTTCCCTTTTCTCGCTGATAAATTATCAAGTCGAAAACTACAGAGGAGATTTTTTTTTTTTTTTTTCAAAGTACGCTTTATTACTTGAACAAACACTGAAGCCTTTGAAGTAATAAACATTGGGGAAACTTAAAATCCTATTTTTACAACGATATAAATCTTTAAAGACATTTTAACAACATAAAAATACATGAAAAAAGTAATTAAAAATATCGTCAACTGCATTTTAAAAGCTACTGAAAAAAAAGTTAAGGAGTCGTTGGACCCTTTTTTTTACCGCCTTGGACACATGGCCCTTCGGCTCCTCTCATAATCACAGCTGCCAACACAAACAAGATTAGGTATCTAATATCAGAGCTTATTTAATAATTTTATAAATCCATTTTAACTTCTTTGAAAGAAATTCGGCTGACTACCGACTGCGCCGAAGTGACTACCTGGATTGAAAAATTATTGCCAACTGCGCCGGGAGTCCTATCAGATAATCTCTTGGGCTCTAAGCCTATGACCAACTGCGCCGAACAAAATTAATAAACGGCTGACTACCGACTGCGCCGAAGTGACTACCTGGATTGAAAAATTATTGCCAACTGCGCCGGGAGTCCTATCAGATAATCTCTTGGGCTCTAAGCCTATGACCAACTGCGCCGAACAAAATTAATAAACGGCTGACTACCGACTGCGCCGAAGTGACTACCTGGATTGAAAAATTATTGCCAACTGCGCCGGGAGTCCTATCAGATAATCTCTTGGGCTCTAAGCCTATGACCAACTGCGCCGAACAAAATTAATAAACGGCTGACTACCGACTGCGCCGAAGTGACTACCTGGATTGAAAAATTATTGCCAACTGCGCCGGGAGTCCTATCAGATAATCTCTTGGGCTCTAAGCCTATGACCAACTGCGCCGAACAAAATTAATAAACGGCTGACTACCGACTGCGCCGAAGTGACTACCTGGATTGAAAAATTATTGCCAACTGCGCCGGGAGTCCTATCAGATAATCTCTTGGGCTCTAAGCCTATGACCAACTGCGCCGAACAAAATTAATAAACGGCTGACTACCGACTGCGCCGAAGTGACTACCTGGATTGAAAAATTATTGCCAACTGCGCCGGGAGTCCTATCAGATAATCTCTTGGGCTCTAAGCCTATGACCAACTGCGCCGAACAAAATTAATAAACGGCTGACTACCGACTGCGCCGAAGTGACTACCTGGATTGAAAAATTATTGCCAACTGCGCCGGGAGTCCTATCAGATAATCTCTTGGGCTCTAAGCCTATGACCAACTGCGCCGAACAAAATTAATAAACGGCTGACTACCGACGGCGCCGAAGTGACTACCTGGATTGAAAAATTATTGCCAACTGCGCCGGGAGTCCTATCAGATAATCTCTTGGGCTCTAAGCCTATGACCAACTGCGCCAAACAAAATTAATAAACGGCTGACTACCGACTGCGCCGAAGTGACTACCTGGATTGAAAAATTATTGCCAACTGCGCCGGGAGTCCTATCAGATAATCTCTTGGGCTCTAAGCCTATGACCAACTGCGCCAAACAAAATTAATAAACGGCTGACTACCGACTGCGCCGAAGTGACTACCTGGATTGAAAAATTATTGCCAACTGCGCCGGGAGTCCTATCAGATAATCTCTTGGGCTCTAAGCCTATGACCAACTGCGCCAAACAAAATTAATAAACGGCTGACTACCGACTGCGCCGAAGTGACTACCTGGATTGAAAAATTATTGCCAACTGCGCCGGGAGTCCTATCAGATAATCTCTTGGGCTCTAAGCCTATGACCAACTGCGCCGAACAAAATTAATAAACGGCTGACTAGCGACTGCGCCGAAGTGACTACCTGGATTGAAAAATTATTGCCAACTGCGCCGGGAGTCCTATCAGATAATCTCTTGGGCTCTAAGCCTATGACCAACTGCGCCGAACAAAATTAATAAACGGCTGACTACCGACTGCGCCGAAGTGACTACCTGGATTGAAAAATTATTGCCAACTGCGCCGGGAGTCCAATCAGATAATCTCTTGGGCTCTAAGCCTATGACCACCTGCGCCGAACAAAATTAATAAACGGCTGACTACCGACTGCGCCGAAGTGACTACCTGGATTGAAAAATTATTGCCAACTGCGCCGGGAGTTCTATCAGATAATCTCTTGGGCTCTAAGCCTATGACCAACTGCGCCGAACAAAATTAATAAACGGCTGACTACCGACTGCGCCGAAGTGACTACCTGGATTGAAAAATTATTGCCAACTGCGCCGGGAGTCCTATCAGATAATCTCTTGGGCTCTAAGCCTATGACCAACTGCGCCAAACAAAATTAATAAACGGCTGACTACCGACTGCGCCGAAGTGACTACCTGGATTGAAAAATTATTGCCAACTGCGCCGGGAGTTCTATCAGATAATCTCTTGGGCTCTAAGCCTATGACCAACTGCGCCGAACAAAATTAATAAACGGCTGACTACCGACTGCGCCGAAGTGACTACCTGGATTGAAAAATTATTGCCAACTGCGCCGGGAGTCCTATCAGATAATCTCTTGGGCTCTAAGCCTATGACCAACTGCGCCGAACAAAATTAATAAACGGCTGACTACCGACTGCGCCGAAGTGACTACCTGGATTGAAAAATTATTGCCAACTGCGCCGGGAGTCCTATCAGATAATCTCTTGGGCTCTAAGCCTATGACCAACTGCGCCGAACAAAATTAATAAACGGCTGACTACCGACTGCGCCGAAGTGACTACCTGGATTGAAAAATTATTGCCAACTGCGCCGGGAGTCCTATCAGATAATCTCTTGGGCTCTAAGCCTATGACCAACTGCGCCAAACAAAATTAATAAACGGCTGACTACCGACTGCGCCGAAGTGACTACCTGGATTGAAAAATTATTGCCAACTGCGCCGGGAGTCCTATCAGAAATCTCTTGGGCTCTAAGCCTATGACCACCTGCGCCGAACAAAATTAATAAACGGCTGACTACCGACTGCGCCGAAGTGACTACCTGGATTGAAAAATTATTGCCAACTGCGCCGGGAGTCCTATCAGATAATCTCTTGGGCTCTAAGCCTATGACCAACTGCGCCAAACAAAATTAATAAACGGCTGACTACCGACTGCGCCGAAGTGACTACCTGGATTGAAAAATTATTGCCAACTGCGCCGGGAGTCCTATCAGATAAGCTCTTGGGCTCTAAGCCTATGACCAACTGCGCCAAACAAAATTAATAAACGGCTGACTACCGACTGCGCCGAAGTGACTACCTGGATTGAAAAATTATTGCCAACTGCGCCGGGAGTCCTATCAGATAATCTCTTGGGCTCTAAGCCTATGACCAACTGCGCCAAACAAAATTAATAAACGGCTGACTACCGACTGCGCCGAAGTGACTACCTGGATTGAAAAATTATTGCCAACTGCGCCGGGAGTCCTATCAGATAATCTCTTGGGCTCTAAGGCTATGACCACCTGCGCCGAACAAAATTAATAAACGGCTGACTACCGACTGCGCCGAAGTGACTACCTGGATTGAAAAATTATTGCCAACTGCGCCGGGAGTCCTATCAGATAATCTCTTGGGCTCTAAGCCTATGACCAACTGCGCCAAACAAAATTAATAAACGGCTGACTACCGACTGCGCCGAAGTGACTACCTGGATTGAAAAATTATTGCCAACTGCGCCGGGAGTCCTATCAGATAATCTCTTGGGCTCTAAGCCTATGACCAACTGCGCCGAACAAAATTAATAAACAATAGAGGTGCATATCTAACGAGCGCAACCTCGCGAGAGGAAGAAAATTAACACTTTAGAGGTATCTAACGATCGCATCCTCGCGAGAGGAAAAAATTAACCTCCTAGAGGTATCTTACGAGCGCATCCTCGCGAGAGGAAAAAATTAACCCCCTAGTGGTATCCAACGAGCGCATCCTACGCTACCTCGTTCCTAGATTCCTTAGGTACAGTCATTTTTTTTCCATTTTTAATCATTAAGGCCGGGTGAAAGGTGCTTATGTTTCGTTTTCCCCAAAATAAATAATTTCGGCGCAGTTGGTATCGGTAATGACAGCGGATTAGGGGTACCCTTGGAGTCCCGGCGCAGTTGGCCTTTTTTCGGCGCAGTTGGATAGAGCCCAGAAATTCATGTCTTACTCTCGATAGATGGTTTTCTCATGGGTCTTTAAGACCCCAAAAAGGTCAACTGGACCTTTTTTCCATCTTCCCTACATTTTTGGAACTTTCAAAAATTAATTTTGACTTCCTCAAAATTTTAAACACATTTTTCTATTCTAAAATTCAATATTTGATGAATCAAAGGAAGAAAACACCTGTTTTAACAAATCCCGGCGTGGTCTAGCGTAGTTTCCCCCCACCTTCTCGGCAAAGCGACCGAACAAAATAAAGACGAAAACATTCAGTCATCGACGACCCATCACCCGCGCCTTTCCCCCACTAAATTTAACGGCCAGAGTTAAAAATTTAAACGACCGTTTAATTTAAAAAATTAAAATGATCCTCAGTGAATTTTGTGGTGGCTTCTTCAAAAATTAATTAAGACTAAATTTCTTCACTACGAAATATTCTTTAAGGTATTTTGGTTTTTTTGTAATTTTAATTTTTTATAAAAAAAATCTATTGTTAAACCTTTAAGGCAATTTAGTAAATAAACTAAAATTTTTACAACAAAACATTTTAAGGATTAACACAAAAACACAGTTTTTTCCACCTTCATTTATACTTTTTCCTGATTTGAAGAATAAAAATTTAAACAAAAAACATCACTTTATACGTTAAAAAAAAATTGTTATGACAATCTCGATTTAGACCTAAAGAATTTATACACAATATCCTTTGATGCCATTTTGTTTAATTCAAAACTGGGTCGAAAAGTGATTCATGAGTGAACGAAGAATAGAATAAGTTTACGTCATTTAAGGAGGTTTTTAAGTGAGTTGCTTTGCAAATTTTTCGTTGTGAGCAACGGTTTTCGGTTTTTCCCTTCTATCTCGGAAACCGTCGCTCAAAACGAAAAAATGTCATAAGTAAAAGTTGTAGGTACTGAAATTTACTACATAAAATATCTTATTAGTTTTTTCCGTCAGAGCAATACTTTAGGAGATATGGAAGAATTTAAGTTGGTTGCTTTGCAAATTTTTCGTTGTTAACAACGGTTTTCGGTTTTTCCCTTCTATCTCGGAAACCGTCGCTCAAAACGATAAAATGTCATAAGTAAAAGTTGTAGGTACTAAAATTTACTACATAAAATATCTTATTAGTTTTTTCAGTCAGAGCAATACTTTAGGAGATATGGAAGTATTTAAGTTGGTTGCTTTGCAAATTTTTCGTTGTTAACAACGGTTTTCGGTTTTTCCCTTCTATCTCGGAAACCGTCGCTCAAAACGAAAAAATGTCATAAGTAAAAGTTGTAGGCACAAAGATTTCCTACAAAAATGTCCTTATTTATTATTTGCGTAAGAGCAATATTTACGGAGTTATGAGGTTAAAACTAATAATCCTACAGAGCCTGTCTGAAAACTTAAAACCTTCATATCTCTTAAAATATTGCTCTGACGGAAAAAACTAATAAGTTATTTTATGTAGTAAATTTCCGTAGCTACAACGTTTACTTAGAACATTTTTTCGTTTTGAGCGACGGTTTTTAAGATAGAAGGGAAAAACCGAAAACCGTTGCTCACAACGAAAAATGTACAAAGCAACCAACTTAAAACCCTCATATCCCCTTAAAGGATGAGTAGAAACAGGAAAAATTTCAAGGTTAAAAAATAGGTAAAACATTTTTTTTTCTTAATCAGCCGTTGAAGTATCGGGGAAAGTTCTTCAGGATCGTGACTCATGATATTTTGTTCCGTTCTAAATATTTAGACAATTAAATCATTTGAGAAAATTCGTAGAAATGCAACTTTTTAAACATTTCTCAAGGAAAACTATCAATCCAAAAAAAGTTTTTAATATTTAGAATTCGTATTAGAGTTAACAGGAAGAAAGAAGGTTCTCAGGTGTTCTTCTTTGCATTTTAATTTCTGAACTTAACTTTTCGGGTCAAATGCTCTGTATTTAAAGTAAGGCGATTATGGCCTAGAGACGTTAATTTTAACAGTAAACAAAAACGAGGTTTTAAAGTAAATATTTCCCAAAAGCTTGTACATTTCTTTAAACTTCTTCATGTAGAAAATACTTTAAGGAGGTATGATGGTTTTTAAGTGAGTTGCTTTGCAAATTTTTCGTTGTTAACAACGGTTTTCGGTTTTTCCCTTCTATCTCGGAAACCGTCGCTCAAAACGAAAAAATGTCTTAAGTCAACGTTGTAGGTACTAAAATTTACTACATAAAATATTTTATTAGTTTTTTCCGTCAGAGAAATACTTTAGGACATATGGAAGTATTTAAGTTGGTTGATTTGCAAATTTTTCGTTGTTAACAATGGTTTTCGGTTTTTCCCTTCTATCTCGGAAACCGTCGCTCAAAACGAAAAAACATTTTAAGTAAAAGTCGTAGCTACGGAAATTTCCTTCAAAAATACCTCATTGGTTTTTTTGTCAGAGCAATACTTAAGGAGATATGAGGGTTCTTAAGTGAGTTGCTTTGCAAATTTTTCGTTGTGAGCAACGGTTTTCGGTTTTTCCCTTCTATCTCGGAAACCGTCGCTCGAAACGGAAAAATGTCCTAAGTAAAAGTTGTAGGTACAACGATTTCCTACAAAAATTTCTTTATTCATTATTTGCGTAAGAGCAATATTTAAGGAGTTATGAGGTTAAAACTAATAATTCTACAGAGCCTGTCTGAAAACTTAAAACCTTCATATCTCCTAAAATATTGCTCTGACGGAAAAAATTAATAAGATATTTTATGTAGTAAATTTCCGTAGCTACAACTTTTACTTATGACATTTTTTCGTTTTGAGCGACGGTTTCCAAGATAGAAGGGAAAAACCGAAAACCGTTGCTCACAACGAAATATGTACAAAGCAACCAACTTAAAACCCTCATATCCCCTTAAACATGCCTTCAAATGGGGTAACTTGGCTTTAAATTAGGGAAAACGGACTTGAAGTGATTTTTAGGCCAAGAACGTAAGGAAACGCCCAAAAATATTTTTTTTTAAGAAAATTAATTGGGTTTTCATAAATCTAGTAAGAAAATGAAGCAATTTCAATATCAGCTCAAATATTTAATTTCTTTCCATCTCTATTTCTATTTTTTTGTATCGATAAGGTTGTTTCATTAAGATAAAAATTATCCGTTATCCTTGCAAGACGTCGAGATTTTGTTTATTCGTCCCGTCCCCTTCTGAGAAAAGAAGAAAGGATTTAGGTGGCATGTCTGCTATCTCGAGAGGTTAATGCTTTTTTTAAATAGGCCCTTGATAAAGGGATTATCGGAAATAAGAGTGAGGAAAACCATGTGGCGTTCTCTGAGGGTTGAAATTAGATCAGCTGTCTATAATAGACAGGGATTTTTAGAAATGGTTTGCTTCCTACTTTTGTTTTGTAATAAAATGAAGAATTTAATTGTCCTGTTGTCATGCATTCCGCAGAAGTGATGTGTCCTCAATACTGTTGCGCCACTCACCTTGATATAAGAAAACATAAAAAATAATCTTGGCCATTATTTTATAAGATAAATTTTAAACTTTAGTATATTAAAAAATATGGTTTTTCTAATTTTTTTAAAACTTGGCTTATTTTTCATGAAACATTATTAATTATTCGAAATTTCTTGTACGCCTGACTCAGATGAGGGAAACTAATTGACTTCAATTTGGGACTGACCTTTTATAATTGACCGCTGGAGGTGCACGTTAAAATAACGATCCCTTAAATTTAAAAATCGCTTTTTCTTCTTTAAAAAAAACGGAAGTTTCAAACAGGAAGCTCCATCACGCCCTTTTTTTCGATTTCTATCCGCCATTGTCGTTCAAAGTACCTTTTATTGGAATTTATGGACGTCAAAGGTCATCATAAAAAAAGAAAAACGTACCCGTATGATCTTTTCTTTATTTATTGTCTCCATCTCTAGTAGATAAAACTCAATTTATAAGTCAAACGACTTTAAATTTGATGTAAAATTTAGGATTAATATTCAAGGAAATGACGATATCGGAAACAAAGGCTACTCAATAATGCAATAATTGATTAGCAAAAGGGTACTTCCATCTTGTCTTATAAAATATTAATCCTTCCATCTTTTCAAAGAGTTATTGCATTTTCCATGTAAAATTTTTGGGGAACCCGTAGAGGTTGGGAGAAATTCGGGCTGACGCCCTGTCCGTGAGGCCTGGCTGGGCGAAGACTTTATTTTAACTTCCTTAAAGAAGTTATTGTGATACCCTCCACATCGGGTTTTTGAGGAAGGGTCTTCCAGACCCCGTAGGGTCAATTCGAATATTGATCTTCACCGATCTCAACTTTGTCTGTGGTGCCGGCCGGCCGTAGCATTTTTTTTTGGAACACTTCACAGCCACAGTTTTCATCCGATTTTCACCTTTTCACACAAATTTCTTTAGCCGGTAAAGAAGAATGTAACTAGGCCATTTATGAATTTCGAAAAATTTGCGGAAATATGTCTGTTTGAAATTTTAAAAAATTCGCTGCGGCCGAACGGTTGGTCCGATTTTCACCAAATACTCCTTATATTTTTTAAGAATTTTCGGTGTAAAAATATTGCCACTTTTTAATTATTATTTTTTATAGTAGGGAGAAATTTCAAACTTCTACCCATTGCGACAGGCACATCCGTAGGCCAAAGAGCCCATTATTTCTACCTTGACACGAAAAAAAAGAACTTAGAAAATTTTTCAGAAAAAAAAACGCAATTTTGAATAAGAAAACCCGGAAAATTTTTTAAAAAATACTCTGAATATTTTCTAAAAAAGAAAACTTGGAAAAATTTTTCGAAAAAAAAGCGCAATTTTGAATACGAAAACCCGGAAAATTTTTTAAAAAATACTCGGAAAGTTTTCTGAAAAAGAAAACTTGGAAAATTTTTCGAACAAAAAACAATAAAAACTTCCCCCTCCGTTATACGTATTTCCCCTCCCATATACATCCCCTTCCGTTATACTTCCCCTCCCATGTACTTCCCCCTCCGTTGTACGTCCCCTCCACTTTTTAATTATAATTTTTTATAGTAGGGAGAAATTTTAAACTTCTACCCATTGCGACAGGCACATCCGTAGGCCAAAGAGCCCATTATTTCTACCTTGACACGAAAAAAAAAGAACTTAGAAAATTTTTCAGTAACAAAAAGCGCAATTTTGAATAAGAAAACCCGGAAAATTTTTTAAAAAATACTCGGAATATTTTCTAAAAAAGAAAACTTGGAAAATTTTTCGAAAAAAAAAGCAATAAAAACTTCCCTTTCCGTTATACGTATTTCCCCTCCCATATACATCCCCTTCCGTTAGACTTCCCCTCCCATATACTTCCCCCTCCGTTGTACGTCCCCTCCACTTTTTAATTATTATTTTTTATAGTAGGGAGAAATTTTAAACTTCTACCCATTGCGACAGGCACATCCGTAGGCCAAAGAGCCCATTATTTCTACCTTGACACGAAAAAAAGAACTTAGAAAATTTTTCAGAAACAAAAAAGCGCAATTTTGAATAAGAAAACCCGGAAAATTTTTTAAAAAATACTCGGAAAATTTTCTAAAAAAGAAAACTTGGAAAATTAAAAAAAAAAAAAAAACAATAAAAACTTCCCCCTCCGTTATACGTATTTCCCCTCCCATATACATCCCCTTCCGTTATACTTCCCCTCCGTTATACTTCCCCCTCCTAAATTGTTACTTCTCTTTAAGGAAGTATTCGTAGGAAGCTCTTCTAACCAGTACTTTTTTACCGTGACGCTTAATTTTTTTTTTTTTTTTTACAGAGAGAAATGGAAGAAAATTTCATTCAAGACGACGAACTCGGTTCTGTTTCATCGATTCCTCTTTCGTATCAAAATGGAACTTATCCCACGTAAGTCGTAAACCTTCATAAAATAAAATTGGGAGGAGAAAACCATGTAAATTCCCTGATATACGAGCCCGAAAAGTAATCAGTTAAATTTAAAAGGCTTCTTTCTCAGTTACCAAAGTCCAAAGAACACTTTTTATAAGAAAAAAAATCCTAAATTTTTTTTAAGGTGCAAATTTTCTGTTAATTTGCTTACATTTTAAAATATAAATTAAGCAAATATTAATTAAGTCTGCTTTCTTTTTATTTAAAAAAAGAAATCTAGAAAACGTGACCGTATTAAACTTAAGGATTTTGAAAATATTTTCTCAACTGAGTGCAGAGTAAAAAAAAATAATATCAATAAAATTTTATGAACGGTGTGAAATTCATTTTCAATTCAATATAACCCCCCATTCAACGTTTTTCCTATAAAACGATTTATAACCGAGCATATTTTTATAACCTATACGAGGGAAAAATATCGATAAGTTAAGCCCCGGGAAGGGCGTAAAACGCTGACAAAATGGTATCTTTACGCATGAAATTACACGCGGCCGTTTTTACGACATTAGAAGTCTTTATCATATTTTATCTTCAGGTTATACAGAAAAAAATTGTGGGTTAGCTTTAATTAAAACCGCATTTTAAACTCACACAAAACTTTGGTTACATGTTTGTTTTTCAGGAAGTTGTAAAATTTTGGACGAAAATCTGTCAAGATTAAACCCCTTGAAATATCGTTCAGAACTTTTTAAATGTCCTATTAATTCGTTATTAGCGTAAACCTTTTTTGACTTATAAATCAAGTTGAAAAACTCGATTTTAATTTTATCTTTTTTATATTTAAATAGTAAAAAATTATTGCTGAAAGGTCAATGATAGAAGTGGGGTTGTGATGTCATCTCGATCTTTCTAATCGGTTTTTTAATTGAGTTGTGCTCCTCTGCGTTCGTTATGTGGGTTTCTCTATTGTTTCCTTTATAAAAAAGGATGTTCTCACGAATTTTCGAGTAAGTGCAAAAAAATGTCATTGTTTTGTGGGCGTAAAAATTCAAAAAGGTCTTTTGTTATGCTTAGCTGTTTGTCATCAGCGAATTTTCTTGCTTATAAACCAAACTAGAAAAGATGCGGAGATAAGAAACTAAGTTGAAAATATAAAAAATGTCATTTTTAAGTTGAAAATATCATTTCTTGAAAAGTAGGGCTTGGGAGAAAAATCGCAGGAAACGAAATTTCTGAAAGCTATCGTCGTGTTAGTTCAAACACCGGATAAGTCTTTTTTTGTCAATTTTGAGTTTGGCATTGTTTCTGATGGTAAATTTTGTGGAGAATCGAATTCTGTTGGTAGTTTAACCCGATTACCAACAGAAAACGCGTAGTTGGCTAAGTCATTTTTTGTCAATTTTGAGTTAGGTATTGTTTCTGATGGTAAATTTTGTGGAGAATCGAATTCCGTTGGTAGTTTAACCCTATTACGAACAGAAAACGCGTCGTTGGCTAAGTCATATTTTTTATCAATTTTGAGTTTGGCATTGTTTCTGATGGTAAATTTTGTGGAGAATCGAATTCCGTTGGTAGTTTAACACTATTACCAACAGAAAATGCGTAGTTGGCTAAGTCATTTTTTGTCAATTTTGAGTTTGGCATTGTTTCTGATGGTAAATTTTGTGGAGAATCGAATTTCGTTGGTAGTTTAACCAAATTACCAACAGAAAACGCGTAGTTGGCTAAGTCATTTTTTATCAATTTTGAGTTAGGTATTGTTTCTGATGGTAAATTTTGTGGAGAATCGAATTCCGTTGGTAGTTTAACCCTAATACCAACAGAAAACGTGTAGTTGGCTAAGTCTTTTTTTGTCAATTTTGAGTTTGGCATTGTTTCTGATGGAAAAATTTTGTGGAGAATCGAATTCCGTTGGTAGTTTAACCCTATTGCCAACAGAAAACGCGTAGTTGGCCAAGTCATTTTTTATCAATTTTGAGTTAGATATTGTTTCTGATGGTAAATTTTGTGGAGAATCGAACTCCGTTGGTAGTTTAACCCGATTACCAACAGAAAACGCGTAGTTGGCTAAGTCATTTTTATCAATTTTGAGTTTGGCATTGTTTCTGATGGTAAATTTTGTGGAGAATCGAATTCCGTTGGTAGTTTAACCGTATTACCAACAGAAAACGCGTAGTTGGCTAAATCATTTTTTATCAATTTTGAGTTAGGTATTGTTTCTAATGGTAAATTTTGTGGAGAATCGAATTCCGTTGGTAGTTTAACCCTATTACCAACAGAAAACGCGTCGTTGGCTAAGTCATTTTTTATCAATTTTGAGTTAGATATTGTTTCTGATGGTAAATTTTGTGGAGAATCGAATTCCGTTGGTAGTTTATTACCAACGACAACGCGTAGTTCACGATTTAGCCAACAGGTGTTGCATTGATTCCATGAGAAATTAATCCGTATTTTTGCGCTCCTGAAAACCTAGGAAAAATGTGATAGCCGGTGTTAGAACTTAAATGCTTCATTGGTTGATATTATCCACTTTTGAAGAAAATTATGGTAACAGAATGCGCTGTTGAGTACTAAAAGTCGCTTATTAACATTTTCCGGATTCGCTGCCACCAATAAAATTTCCTCAATAGGATTTTTTCCTTACTTTTTCCTCGGAAACATTTTTTGTTTCCTATCCAAATAAACTTGTACGTCAAAGGATAAAAAAATCGTTTTAAAAGTAATTCCGCCGGTCAGAAGTTTCCCGACCGGATGGATTTATTACGCTAACAAATTAGACTAAGTGGCTGTTTGGGGAAGCGAATTTATTGTTCTGACTCAACAGTCGTGCTTCTTTTTTTCTAAATTTTCCTCCTTTTTATTCCCTTCCCCTGAAATTAAATTAATAACGTTCTTTGTTTGCTCGGATTGATCATGATTGATGTTCAGGGTTGAGTGGGCAAACACTTTTTCGGTAGGAAGATCGATTGAATTTTTTGGTATCCTTTAAGGAGGAGTTTATTCACCCCTGACCATTCTCAAGGGAGGGAAAAGATAAAACAACACCTTGAAGAAGAAAAACAGATGTCACGACCCTCCTTAAACTCCGCTGTTTAGAATAAACTTGTTGTTTTAGGTACTCAAAACCGCTGCTTACATTCGCAGCGGTGGCTACCATCATAATCATGACGGTCGGCCTATTCGGAAATCTGCTCACAGTCGTCGCATTATTGAGATGTCCCCGAGTCCGAAATGTCGCAGCTGCCTTCATAATCAGGTAAAATCATTTTTTGATCATCTTTTTCACTTTCTTTTTCAGCTTGTGCATAGCAGATTTCCTTTTCTGCGCCGTCGTTCTACCATTCGCAGCATCCAGATTCATCACTAACGAATGGGTCCATGGTGACTTTTTATGCGGTTTAGTCCCTCTCGTTAGATACGGAAATGTAGGAGTTTCTCTTCTATGTATCGCAATGATCACCATAAATAGGTAAGATACGAGGGATGTCCAAAAATTAAAGACAATATGACGATTTAATGACTGTTTAGCTGGAAATGTGGCAATCTAACGACTGTCTAGCTGACAATATGACGATCTAGCTGTTGTTTAGTTGAGAATAGTACCATCCAACGACTATTTAGCTAAAAATATGATGATTTAGCGGCTGTTTAGCTGACAATATGACTATCTAGCGACTGTCTAGCTGACAATATGACGATTAACCGACTGTTTAGCTGAAAATGTAACAATCTAACGACTGTTTAGCTGACAATATGACGATCTAGCTGTTGCTTAGTTGAGAATAGTACAATCCAACGACTATTTAGCTAAAAATATGATGATTTAGCGCCTGTTTAGCTGACAATATGACTATCTAGCGACTGTCTAGCTGACAATATGACGATTTAACGATTGTTTAGCTGAAAATATGACAATCTAACGACTGTTTAGCTGACAATATGACGATCTAGCTGTTGCTTAGTTGAGAATAGTACAATCCAACGACTATTTAGCTAAAAATATGATGATTTAGCGGCTGTTTAGCTGACAATATGACTATCTAGCGACTGTCTAGCTGACAATATGACAATTTAACGACTGTTTAGCTGAAAATATGACACTCTAACGACTGTTTAGCTGACAATATGACGATCTAGCTGTTGCTTAGTTGAGAATAGTACAATCCAACGACTATTTAGCTAAAAATATGATGATTTAGCGCCTGTTTAGCTGACAATATGACTATCTAGCGACTGTCTAGCTGACAATATGACGATTTAACGATTGTTTAGCTGAAAATATGACAATCTAACGACTGTTTAGCTGACAATATGACGATCTAGCTGTTGCTTAGTTGAGAATAGTACAATCCAACGACTATTTAGCTAAAAATATGATGATTTAGCGGCTGTTTAGCTGACAATATGACTATCTAGCGACTGTCTAGCTGACAATATGACGATTTAACGACTGTTTAGCTGAAAATATGACCATCTAACGACTGTTTAGCTGACAATATGACGATCTAGCTGTTGATTAGTTGAGAATAGTACAATCCAACGACTATTTTGCTAAAAATATGATGATTTAGCGGCTGTTTATCTGATAATATGTATGATAATATACGAGGGATGTCCAAAAATTAAAGACCTTTTGTATTTTGCCGCCGTACGGGCGAAGTATTCTGCCAGATGGCAGCACTAGCTTGTAGCGGGAAGTTCCCCCTCCACATCGCAACTGGTCTCATCTCTCTATCCAGTGTTGCTACGGCAGCCGTTCGCGATGGACGTCCCGGTGCCGAGTCATCCGTTTCCTAAACGTGGAGAAACTTTGCCAGGTCAAAATTCATAGACGTTTGACGGCTATTTATAACATTAGCGTAACAACAGCGCTCATTCATAACATTGCCATAGATGACGTCAAACGTCTATGAATTTTGACCTGGCGAAGTTTCTCCGCGTTTAGGAAACGGATGACGGAGCGAACTTCACAACCGGCGGGACTCGGCACCGAGACGTCCATCGCGAACGGCTGCCGTAGCAACACTGGATAAGATAGAGAGATGAGACAAGTTGCGATGTGGAGGGGGAACTTCCCGCTACAAGCTAGTGCTACCATCTGGCAGAATACTTCGCCCGTACGGCGCCAAAATACAAACGGTCTTTAATTTTTGGACATCCCTCGTAGCAGATTATATAATTTTAACCTTTTTTTTTAGATATATAATGATAGCACATTATGGACTATATACTAAAATATATAGACCGATATGGATAGCATGCATGATAGTTTTCTGTTGGGCGTTAAGTTTTGGCATGCAAGTTCCTACTTTTGTCGGCATCTGGGGTATTAATTTGTTATGCTGTTTTCAATGTTATTGATGATTTGACAGGAAAGTATGCTTACGATGAAAAAATAAAAACGTGCTCGATAACCAAAGATGAACGAGGTCGTTCCTCAAAAACTGCGCTTTTCCTCATCGGATTCGTCATCCCGTGCCTGATTATCGTCTGCTGTTACGCCAGGATATTCTGGGTCGTACACAGCTCGGAAAGCCGTATGAGAAAACATGCTGAAAACAGCGATCAGAAAAAAGAGGCGAAGAAAAAAAGAAACGAGTGGAGAATCACTAAAATGGTTCTGGCTATCTTCTTATCTTTTCTCATGTGTTACCTTCCTATAACCATCATCAAAGTGTACGATCATGACGTCAAACATCCAGGTTAGCCAACTTTTCATAAATTTAATTTTTAATTTTCTTTTTCAGGACTCCACGTTATATCTTATCTTCTTCTGTATCTCTCAGCATGTATAAACCCGATTATTTATGTTATCATGAATAACCAATATAGGCAGGCGTATAAGACGATTCTTTTATGTAAAAGGCCGAGACTCCTTTCTGTCACTCCGGGCGGATCCAGCTACGGAGGTCAGTTACAGAATCATGCTGTATGACATTAGCATGCTATACCATCGTCACGAGGCAAGATTCATAACGATTTTTCATTCATACAGGTGCCCAGTGAATTCCCAAAATTTTGGAAATTCGCTAAGCAAAGTGTATTTTGCTCATAAGAATGATTTTTTAGGTAAATCGAAAGATGATAGTAAAACGATGGTCTCTCACGTATCCATCGCTATGACTCCCGTGAGGTTTCAAGATCTGAAAGACGTCGCCGATCGACACCTTTGATCTCACTTGATACTCAAACCCTTCATCATCGGGGATTTTAATCGTTACCACGATTTCACTCGAATATGCCAAAGTTGAAGGAAAATCTAATTTTCCATTCTCTAGTCTTATTCATTTTTTTATTGTATAAAAAGTATTAATAGCACTAGTTAGGATTTCAGAATTTTTTTATAATTAGATAGTTTTTAAAAATTTATTTTTAAGTTTTTTGTGATAAATATATTGAAAAAGCATGAATATTGTACAAAAAAGCTAGCTGACAATACGGTTTACTTAGTGTAAAATCGTAAAAATATTATTTAATAATTATTTTTAAGTTATTTTAAGATAGAAAGTCTAAAGTTTATACCGAATATTAAATATATTACATATACCAAATTACTTATTTTCAGTATATTCTTGCTTTTTTCTCCATAAAACCATTTGCATTTTTTACTTCCTTAAAGAAGTTATTGCGATACCCTCGACGTCGGGTTTTTGGGAAAGGGTCTTCCAGACCCCGGAGGGTCAAATCGAATATTGATCTTTACCGATCTCGACTTTGTCTGTGGTGCCGGCCGGCCGTCCGTCCGTAGCATTTTTTTCCGGAACACTTTACGGCCACAGTTTTCATCCGATTTTCACCAAATTTTCACCAAAATTTCTTTAGCCGGTGAAGAAGAATGTAACGAGGGCGATTTTTGAATTTCGAAAAAATGGCGGAGATATGTCTGTTTGAAATTTTAAAAAATTTGCTGCGGCTGAACCGTTAATCCGATTTTCACCAAATTTTCACCAATTACTCCTTATATTTTTTAAGAATTTTATACGTAAAAAAATTGCCACTTTTATTTATTAATTTTTTTTAGTAGGGAGAAATTTCGTACTTCTACCCTTTACGAGAGGCACATCCCTAGGGCAAAGAGCCCATTATTTCTACCTTGACACTTAAAAAATTTTTCGAAAAAAAGAACTTAAAATTTTTTCAAAAAAAAAAAAAAGTAATAAATACCCGGAAAATTTTTCGAAAAAAAAACTTAGAAAATTTTTCGAAAAAAAAAAAAATAAAAAAAAAAGGAAAACTCGAAAAAATTTTCGAAAAAACAAACTTGGAAAATTCTCCTTTATACTTTCCCTCCCTACTACATCCCCTTACTTTATACTTTCGTTCCCTTATACTTCCTCCTCCATTATACTTCCTCCTCTGTTATACTTTCCCCTTCCTTATACTTCCCCCTCTGTTATACTTTCCCCTTCCTTATACTTCCCCCTCTGTTATACTTCCCCGTTCGTTATACTTCCCCGTTCGTTATACTTCCCCGTTCGTTATACTTCCCCCTCCGTTATACTTTCCCTCCCATATACTTCCTACTCCGTTATACTTCCCCTCCCACATACTTCCCACTACGTTTTACGTCCCCTCCGTTATACTTCCCCCTCCTATATAGATACTTCTCTTTAAGGAAGTTTTCGTTGGAAGCTCTTCAAACCAGTACTTAGAAGTTTTATTCGGCCAATCTGAGACACTGATTGCTAGCATTGAAAATTAAAAAGCCCTAAAAATCAGCAAATTGTTTAAAAGTACTAGTTTGAAGAGCTTCCTTCCTTCCTTTGAAGTAAAGATATAGGAGGGGAAGTATAATGGAAGGGAAGTATAACAGGTGGAATTATAAAGGATGGGAAGTATAACGGAGGGGATTAAAGGATGGGCAGTATAACGGAGGGGGAAGTCCTCGTATAAAGAAGGGAAGTTTTTTTTTTTCAAAAAATTTTCGTTTTTTTTCGAAAATTTTTTTAAGTATCAAGGTAGAAATAATGGGATTTTCGCCCAAGGGAGGTCCCTCTCGTAACGGGTGGACGTATGAAATTTCTACCTACTAATATGATAATTAACGTAGAAAATTGATAATTTTTTTAAAAATATAAGGTAGGTATTTGGTGAAAATTAGGTGAAAATCGGTTGGAATCTGTGGCCGTAAAATGTTCCGGAAAAAATGCTACGGCCGGCCGGCACCACAGACAAAGTTGAGATCGGTACCATCTATAAGAATTGAAGGGAAAGGGTAAAAATTCCACAAAACAAGCTATTGAAGAGTCATACCTTGAGCAAGATCTTTTGTACCAAATGTGACGTCATAATGACGTAAAGGCTTTACGCTTCTGCTGTATCTAACCGAGACATCAGACAACAAGGATATCTTATCAGTTAAACCATTCACTGTTTCCCGGTGCCCGGTAAATTTACTTTTTCACTCCAATTTGACATTTGTTTTCCGGAATATTCATTGATTTACGATGGAAGTCGACCCTCCGGACACCGAAGTCGGAAGTAGAAAAAGAAAAAGGGAGACGACTGATTTAGATAAGCCAGATTACGGAACCATCGGTTACGTCTGGGACGAAAACCTCGTTTACCAAGCTTCTAAACTTCCCAACATTTTAGGACGAGTATGTCACTTTTATCGACCTTTCTAGAAAACACCATCATCATTTTTTACGTTTTATAATCATCAGTTTTATGTCCATAACTCTTTTTTTAGGCTAAAATAGTCCATGATTTGATCGACGCTTATGGCTTACTCCGAAACGTCAAAGTCTATAAATGCACCCCAGCGACTCAAACTGATCTCCAGAACTTCCATTCTTCAGATTACATAGAATACCTTCATCAAATAAATATGAAGTATACCCCAGAAGATGAATTTGATTTGGAGTACGGTTTAGGTGAATATTACTTCTGAACTGAGTGGTGCTTCATTATGAATATTTGTATTCATAACTGTGAATATTTCTATTCCTGGCTGTAAATATTTGTGTTCATGGCTGTGAATATTTGTATTCATGGCTGTGAATATTTGTATTTATGGCTGTGAATATTTGTATTCATGGCTGAGAATATTGTATTCATGGCAGTGAATATTTGTATTCCTGGCTGTGAATATTTGTAGTCATAACTGTGAATATTTGTATTCATGGCTGTGAATATTTTGTATTCATGGCTGTGAATATTTGTATTCATGGCTGTGAATATTTGTATTCATGGCTGTGAATATTTGTAGTCATAACTGTGAATATGTATTTGTATTCATGGCTATGAATTTTTGTATTCATGGCTGTGAATATTTGTATTTATGGCTTTGAATATTTGTATTCATGGCTGTGAATATTTGTATTTTTGACCGTGAATATTGTATTCATGGCTGTGAATATGTATTTATGGCTGTGAATATTTTATTCAAGGCAGTGAATATGTGTATTCCTGGCTGTGAATATTGTAGTCATAACTGAGAATATTTATATTCATGGCTGTGAATGTTTGTGTTAATGGCTGTGAATATTTGTATTCATGGCTGTGAATATTTGTATTTTTGACCGTAAATATTGTATTCATGACTGTGAATATTGTATTCATGGCTGTGAATATGTATTTATGGCTGTGAATATGTATTTATGGCTGTGAATATTTTTATTCATGGCTGTGAATATTTTTATCAATGACTGTGAATGTTTGTATTCTTGACTGTGAATATTGTATTCATGACTGTGAATACTTGTATCCACCTGTGAATGTTTGTATTCTTGACTGTGAATATTGTATCCATGGCTGTGAATATTGTATTAATGCTGTGAGTATTTTTATTCATGGCTGTGAATATTTTTATTCATGACTGTGAATATTTGTATTTTTGACTGTGAATATTGTATTCATGACTATGAATCTTTGTATTCTTGACTGTGAATATTTGTATTCTTGACTGTGAATATTTGTATTCTTGACTGTGAATATTTTTATTCATGGCTGTGAATATTTTTATTCATGGCTGTGAATATTTTATTCATGACTGTGAATATTTGTATTTTTGACTGTGAATATTGTATTCATGACTATGAATCTTTGTATTCTTAACTGTGAATATTTGTATTCTTGACTGTGAATATTTGTATTTTTGACTGTGAATATTTGTATTCTTGACTGTGAATATTGTATTCATGACTTTGAATATTGTATTCATGACTGTGAATATTGTATCCATACCTGTGAATATTCGTATCCATACCTGTGAATATTCGTATCCATACCTGTGAATATTCGTATCCATACCTGTGAATATTCGTATCCATACCTGTGAATATTCGTATCCATACCTGTGAATATTAATATTCATACCTGTGAATATTAATATTCATACCTGTGAATATTTGTATTCATATCTGTGAATATTTCTATTCATAACAATGAATATCACCATTATTTACTTGTAAAGTTTTTTAATTACTTTGCGGAAAGTTATGAATTATGATAAACTATTAAACTAACAATATCAATTTTATAAAAATCCATTGAAAAAAAACTTAAATTTTTTAAAGAAATTTTTATGATTTTTATCGTCAGGTTATGATTGTCCGCCGTTGGAGGCAATCGGTGATTACTGCAAGGCGATCGGCGGTTCTACTCTTACCGCGGCAAAAATGTTGGCCCGCAATTACGTCGACGTCGCCATTAATTGGTTCGGCGGATGGCATCACGCTCAAAGGTTTTTAAACATTTTTAACCACAGATTAGTGATAAATTAAATAAAATTACTTTTTAGAGATGGGGCTGAAGGATTTTGTTATATAAATGATGTCGTACTTGGGATTTTGGAATTACGCTCTTGTTATGATAATATTTTGTATGTAGATCTGGATGTCCATCACGGTTGGTAGTATTGCTTAAATTTCAAAAAGTTTACGGTTTTTTTTAGGTAATGGAGTGGAAACATGTTTTGAAATAACAAAACGAGTACTGACTTTGTCTTTTCATCAGTATGAGCCTGGTTTTTACCCTTGTAGCGGCGGAATCGATGATATAGGGACAGATTCGGGTCGTTATCATTCTGTAAATGTTCCTCTTAAGGAAGGAATCGATGATAAAAACTATTGTCGTATTTTCGATCACGTTTTCGACCGTATCGTCAAAATCTTTAACGCCAACGCCATCGTTGTTCAATGCGGCGCCGACGGACTTTCAGGCGATCCTTTAGGCGGATTCAATTTGACTGAAAAATCCTATGGGCATTGCCTACGGAAAATTTTAAATTTGAGATTACCCACCCTTGTCTTAGGAGGAGGTAAAATTTTTTATTTTTCAAAAATATTAATATTTTTAGGTGGTTACAATATTCCAAATACTGCAAGATGTTGGGCTTACCTTACCTCACTTATAACAAATGTTGATATTAATCCTGACATTCCAGAACATCACGTAATTCATATTTGTTTTTTATTATTTTTTATTCATTTTATGCTTTAGCATTTCTCTCTTTACGGCCCTAGTTATGAATTATCGGTTATTCGGAGCAACAGAAAAGACAACAATGACGATAATTATGTTTCAGAACTTCTTTCTGCCTTAAAAAGTATTTTTCAATATTTTTGTTTCTTTCATCTTAATTTTTATTTCAGTTAATCTGGACAAGCTTTATGCATGCAGGTTGCCATGAATTCTGATATTCCTGAATTTTTATATGTGCCAATTTTATTTATGAGTTTAATAAAGTTATTTTTAAATTATTTTGGGTCATTTTTATATGATACTTTGAATATTTATATTCATAAATGTGATTATTTGTATCCATAACGGTGAATATGTGAATTCATAACTGTGACTATTTGTATTCATGGCTGTGAATATTTGTATTCCTGGCTGTGAATATTTGTATTCCTGACTGTGAATATTTGTAGTCATAACTGTGAATATTTATATTCATGGTTGTGAATATTTGTATCCATACCTGTGAATATTTGTATCCATACCTGTGAATATTTGTATTAATACCTGTGAATATTTGTATTCATAACTGTGAATATTTATATTCATTGCTGTGAATAATTGTATTCATGGCAGTGAATATGTATTCCTGGCTGTGAATATTTGTAGTCAACTCGGTGAATATTTGTAGTCATAAATGTGAATATTTGTATTCATGGCTGTGAATGTTTGTGTTAATGGCTGTGAATACTTGTATTTTTGACCGTGAATATTGGATTCATGACAGTGAATATTGTATTCATGACAGTGAATATTGTATTCATGACAGTGAATATTGTATTCATGGCTGTGAATATGTATATCTGGAGTGCCAAAAAATAAGTGTTTCTTGGCATAAACTCTACAATTGGGTAAAAGAGTTTCTAAAATTTTCAAGTCAAAAGATGAGGGAATTGGACTTAAACACGGAGGAAAAGGTTCAAAAGATTCAAATTGTGGTGAATTCAAAAATTCAACTTGGTTCAAAAGAAAGTACTTGTTTGAAGAGCTTCCTAGGAAAACTTCCTTAAAGAGAAGTAACAATATAGGAGGGGGAAGTATAAGGGAAGAAAAGTATAAAGGAGGGGGAAGTATAAGTTAAGGGATGTTATTTTTTTGTTCGAAAAATTTTCCAAGTTTGTATTTTTTTTTTCGAAAAATTTTCCAAGTTTTCTTTTTTTTTAGAAAAATTTTCCAAGTTTTCTTTTTTTTTTAGAAAAATTTTCCAAGTTTTCTTTTTTTAGAAAAATTTTTCAAGCTTGTTTTTTCGAAGAATTCTACAAGTTTTTTCAAGAAATTTTTTTTTTGAAAAATTTTCCGAGTTTTTTTTTTTTTTTTTTTTTTTTTGAAAAATTTTCTAAGTTTTTTTTGAAAAATTTTCCGAGTTTGTTTTTTTTATTTTTATTTTTTGAAAAATTTTCTAAGTTTTTTTTTTTTAGTTTTCCGAGTTTTTTTGTAAAATTTTTCAAAGTGTCAAGGTAGAAATAATGGGCTCTTTGGCCTAGGGATGTGCCTCTCGTAATGGGTAGAAGTATGAAATTTTTCCCTACTAAAAAAAATATTAATTAAAAATTGGCAATTTTTTTACACCGAAAATTCTTAAAAAATATAAGGAGAAATTGGTGAAAATTTGGTGAAAATCGGATCAACGGTTCGGCCGCAGCGAATTTTTTAAAATTTCAAACAGACATCTCCGCCATTTTTTCGAAATTCAAAATCGCCCTCGTTACATTCTTCACCGGCTAATGAATTTGTGTGAAAATTGGTGAAAATCGGATGAAAACTGTGGCATAAAGTGTTCCGAAAAAAAATGCTACGGACGGACGGCCGGCCGGCACCACAGACAAAGTTGAGATCGGTAAAGATCAATATTCGAATTGACCCTAGTGGGTCTTCCAGACCCCCTCCCCAAAAACCGACGTGAGGGTATCACAATAACTTCTTTAAGGAAGTTAAAATGCATGAAAATCCAGAAAGAAAATTCAAGACGTTTTCCTTTTACAACTTTTTCACTTGATTTTTCATAAAATCCCTAATAAGAAGATTTCTTCTTCATCTTTTACCCATTTTTTAAAGTTTTAATCCAGTTTTTTTGGGCGGAAAACACCCTTTTAAATATTTTTAGGCGTTTTCCACATCTTTTGAGGGCAAAAACACCCTTTTTACCAAAGAGTCTCTAAAATCGGGTAAAAGGGGTTTCGCGGAAAAAAAATTTGATTAAACTAATTAAGGTTTTTAAGCCAAATCAAATATTCGGTAAAAAGTACGTTTAAAGGCCCAAAGACTGTAGAAAACCCATAAAAAATGGTGTGTAATGAAGATTGCTTGTTTTAAAATTCATTTTATTGTTTAAGTATGTAGAAAAACAAAATATTAGTCTAATTTTGTAATCAAATTGTCAAAGTATTATCAGTCTTATTGTTGGTTATGATGTTCAGGCCTGTAGCTCCCATCATCTTCTTGGTTTTCGGGGTAGTTCGATGATTCCGGCGCGTTTCGAGCGTGTTTATTTTGCTTTAAAAAATTAGTTTTGTTTTATTAATGATAACTTACGGCTTGCTGTCTTATAGATTCATAGATGATGTCTAAGCCTTTTTGGATTTCGGCCGGAATAGGCGGGGGAGTCGGTAATGATCTCCTTCAGCACGGAAGCCTCCTTCGTCCGCGGTGTACTTCACCGTAATAACATGGCCGTCAGGGTCGGTGTAGGAGTAGGAACCGTATTGGACGAGACCTTCCGAACCTTTAACCCCCAAATTTTTCACAAAACCTGTCTCTTCAGCAAAAATGCTGTTCCCAGTTTCGTAACTAAAGAAAGAAAAATTATTTCTTTAGATAATTTGATGTTCTAACCTGCTTTTGTAGCTTCCATCCAATGATTGTTGTTTATTTAGGCTTATAATTGGGATAGGAGTGACGATTTTGTTGTCTTGGACATGAATTGGTGGCGGCCCTTGAAATCTTAGCTGGTTCTGGTTCGCTTCTAAATTCTGATCTTCCTGTTGATGAAAAGGGGCTCCTTGAAAATTTTGCCTTTGAGGTTCAACCCCTTGAAAGTTCTGCCTTTGATGCTCCTGAAAGTTTCTTCTTTGCCCATATGCGCAAGTGCACAATAAAAAGGTGACTACCTGAAAAACAAAAGGTTTATTCTAATTTTTTTTCTTGTATTGAATTTTTTACAATAGACCGCATGATGTGTTTGGCTGTACTGCAACACTAGTCAATGATTCCCCACTTTATATAGTGGTACAGTCCCCGGTACATCTGAGCTCATCCTTTCTTCCAACTTTCTACTGTTACAACCTCGCCCCTCTTCATTTTTGCATACAGAAAAAGCCATTAAAAAAATTAACACTTTTTTTTAAATTTTAGAATAAAATGTTGTTTCTGCTTTCAGTTTTTACTATGAAATTTGAAAATTGAGCTAAAGGTTTCTATGTAAAAAAAAAGAGCCCTATGGAAGAAAAAACTTTTTAAAGAGAAGGGGTGAAATTTAATATTTTTCTTTTATATACCATTACGACTTTCTCGTTTTTTATTTTTTCTAATTCTGTTCCATATCTGTTTTTTTTTTTCTTTGAAAAACTTAAGTCCTGAAATCGTGAAAAAGGTTTAAGGAGGTATGATGGTTTTTAAGTGAGTTGCTTTGCAAATTTTTCGTTGTTAACAACGGTTTTCGGTTTTTCCTTTCTATCTCGGAAACCGTCGCTCAAAACGAAAAAATGTCTTAATTAAAAGTTGTAGGCACTAAAATTTACTACATAAAATATTTTATTAGTTTTTTCTCTCAGAGCAATACTTTAGGAGATATGGAAGTATTTAAGTTGGTTGCTTTGCAAATTTTTCGATGTTAACAACGGTTTTCGGTTTTTCCCTTCTATCTCGAAAACCGTTGCTCAAAACGAAAAAACGTCCTAAGTAAAAGTTGTAGGTACTAAAATTTACTACAAAAAAGACTTCATTGGTTTTTTTGTCAGAGCAATACTTAAGGAGATATGTGGGTTCTTAAGTGAGTTGCTTCGCAAATTTTTCGTTGTGAGCAACGGTTTTCGGTTTTTCCCTTCTATCTCGGAAACCGTCGCTCAAAACGAAAAAATGTCCTAAGTAAAAGTTGTAGATACAAAGATTTCCTACAAAAATTTATTTATTCATTATTTGCGTTAGAGCAATATTTAAGGAGTTATGAGGTTAAAACTAATAATCCTACAGAGCCTGTCTGAAAACTTAAAACCTTCATATCTCCTTAAATATTGCTCTGATGGAAAAAATCATACCTCCTAAAATATTGCTCTGATGGAAAAAACTAATAATATATTTTATGTAGTAAATTTCCGTAGCTACAACTTTTAGTTAGGACGTTTTTTCGTTTTAAGCGACGGTTTCCGAGATAGAAGGGAAAAACCGAAAACCGTTGCTCACAACGAAAAATGTACAAAGCAACCAACTTAAAACCCTCATATCCCCTTAACAATGTTAAAAAATTGACAGAAATAAAAGTATTTCGGATGAAAAATCGTGGAAAACGTCCTAAAATCGGATAGATAGGAAGTTTTTTGCCTACAAAAAGTACTGGTTTGAAGAGCTTTCAACGAAAACTTCCTTAAAGAGAAGAGAAGTAACAATATAGAAGGGGGAAGTATAACGGAGCGGACGTACAACGGAGGAGGAAGTATATGGGAGGGGAAGTATAACGGAGGGGGAAGTATAAGGGAACGAAAGTATAACGAAGGGGAAAGCATAAGGGTGGGGAAGTATAACAGAGGGGGAAGTTTTTTTTTCGAAAAATTTTTCAAGTTTTCTTATTTTTTTTTCGAAAAATTTTCCAAGTTTGTTTTTTTCGAAAAATTGTCTACGTTTTTTTTTTTTTTGAAAAATTTTCCGATTTTTTTTTAATTTTCCGAGTTTTTTGTTTTTCCGAAAAAATGTCCGAGTTTTCTTTTTTTTTTTTCGAAAAATTTTCCAAGTTTGTTTTTTCAAAAAATTGTCTAAGTTTTTTTTCGAAAAATTTTCCGTTTTTTTTTTTAATTTTCCGAGTTTTTTTTTTTTCGAAAAAATTTCCGAGTTTTCTTTTTTTTTCCGAAAAATTTTCCAAGTTTGTTTTTTCGAAAAATTGTCTAAGTTTTTTTTTCGACAAATTTTCCGGGTTTTCTTTTTTAAATTTGCGCTTTATTAACTTTGTTTATCTGAAAAATTTTCTAAGTTTTTTTTTCGAAAATTTTTTTAAGTGTCAAGGTAAAATAATGGGCTCTTTGGCCTACGGATATGCCTCTCGTAATGGGTAGAAGTATGAAATTTCTCCCTACTAAAAAAAAATAATAATTAAAAGTGGAAATTTTTTTACACCAAAAATTTCTTAAAAAATATAAGGAGTAACTGGTGAAAAGGTGAAAATCGGATGAAAACTGTGGCCGTAAAGTGTTCCGGAAAAAAATGCTGCGGACGGACGGCCGGCCGGCACCACAGACAAAGTTGAGATCGGTAAAGATCAATATTCTGGAAGACCCTTCGCCAAAAACCCGACGTGGAGGGTATCACAATAACTTCTTTAAGGAAGTTAAAACAAAAAAGTCGGAAAACGACTTAAAATTCAAGAAGAAGTTAAAAACGCTGAAAAATCTAGGAATTCGCGCATAAATTCTGAATCAGTTTTTTAGCTGAAAATCCAAGGGCCTTAAGAGTTCTTTGTTGAAGAGCTGATATTTAGCAACCATATTTCGACACGGGAGATATCTATCGGAAAATAATTTTTAAAAACTATAAGCGAAACGACCTTGATTTTTTGACACACCGTTTTGGCTTTTCATCAAGATTGTATAAAATACGCCCAAACAATGAATCCTTTATCATCCTCCTCTCACTCGGTTTCGCAATCTCAACTTCAAAATAGAACATCTTTTTTTCCAGCTAATTGGATCCGACGGGTAATCAATGAGGAAGTCTTATGAACAATACCACAACGTTACATTTTCTCCTTTAAGGAAGTTTTTCGTCAAATTAAAAATTTTTTTGAATAATAATTTGAAGATGTGACAATTTCCGTTATATAAAGTTCGATTTGTATTCTAAGGATTGCTCAACTGTTTTGAATCTAAGTCACGACATTAGCATCGGATGCTCAGCGCTAAAGAGAGTGAAAGAAGAAAGCCCCTGAGTCATTTTTTTCTTCAGTTCCTTATCCCGAGTACTTCCGCACTTGATAAATTGCGTTATATTTGCAAACTTCAAGTTTTATGCCATTATTACCATTCAATGGGGATTGTGCTTATTCACATGAGACAAAGCATTTCTCAATTTTTTAATGAAACGCCTACGATCTGTTTAAAATTGTTTATTTTGTAATGTGTTAGGTTAAAATATTAGTAACAGCACCAGTTGGAATATGGTTGTTGGTTGCTGGAAGAAGGGTATTGACTGTCAGTGAATCCGTTGCTTGATGGGCCGCGACCGTAGTCCATGAAAGCGTTCATTTTCCTGACGCC
This sequence comes from Orius insidiosus, assembly GCA_014119065.1. Lineage (NCBI taxonomy): Eukaryota > Metazoa > Arthropoda > Insecta > Hemiptera > Anthocoridae > Orius > Orius insidiosus. Next base: position 40,407 of record JACGAQ010000409.1, on the reverse strand, counting down.
GGTGATCGGCGGGCAGTTTCCGGGAGGGCATTCAGGAAGGGGTTTGCTTAAACATTCAGGCCTTGAGCAGTCCCAACGCTGACAGTCGTCCTGCAATCCGTTCTTCTTCCAACAGTCGCATCCGTTCATTACAGTACCGCCGCGGATTTCGACGCTTTTACTCCTCGGCTTGTACCAAGGTGGGATACCCTTAAAAACAATAAAATATTAGGTGTACAAAATGAAACTCAGCCACAGGGTAAATTTGAATTTTGTAGATTTTAGCCGAGTTTCATTTTGTACACCTAGTAGTTCAATTTTTCAAAATTTTAAACATTTTAGGCGTTAAAGTACATCAAAAGTTGACCTTCTCCGTGTAAGAAGGTTATTGAAGTATAAACATTAAGAAGGTTAATTTTTAAAGGCTTGTAAATCGTAAACCGTTACAGATATTGAAAAAATGCACTAAATAAAATCTGTTGGAAATTTAATTCTCTTGAATTTTTATTCTATTTATTTTTTCTCTAGGGCGCACTGTTTTCAAGATAAATTTATTTTAAAAAAAATTATTTTCCGAAAATGGTGAATCCTAGAAAAAAATAATTAAGTACAAATTTATAGAGAATTAAATTTCCTACATGTTTTATTTAGTTCATTTTTTCAAAATTTTAAACATTTTAGGCGTTAAAGTACATCAAAAGTTGACCTTCTCCGTGTAAGAAGGTTATTGAAGTATAACCATTAAGAAGGTTAATTTTTAAAGGCTTGTAAATCGTAAACCGTTACAGATATTGAAAAAATGCACTAAATAAAATCTGTTGGAAATTTAATTCTCTTTAATTTTTATTCTATTCATTTTTTCTCTAGGACGCACTGTTTTCAAGATAAATTTATTTTTAAAAAATTATTTTCCGAAAATGGTGCATCATAGAAAAAAAAATTAAGTACAAATTTATAGAGAATTAAATTTCCTACAATTTTTATTTATTAGGTGTACAAAATGAAAGTCAGCCACAGGGTTACATTAATGGTGTTACATTAATGAGCTAGAGATACACTATAATGCGCCGAAAATTCGGGTCTGTGTGTTCAAAAAGCCCTTCATAAAAATACATACAAGTGGAGGTTCTTGGTAATCGTAATATCGGCTTCTTCTATATTCAGCTTGTCTTCCATCTGTCGTCACTTTGACATGATCAGTTTTGACCTGAGGCTCCGATCTGAACCAGACATCCCTGAAATATGGATGCTCCACCATTTTACTCGGCGGAAGATCATCCGGAGGACAATCCGGCCACTCACGTCTCGGAATCGTCTCATACCTTACAAACTTTAGTTTGAAAAAAAAAAATTTTTTATTCTCACTGTGATTCCAAGTTTCTGATAATGTTATCAAGCCTAGCCAAAGCTTGTTCGTTCTCCGGGCCGCAAATTCCACTCATTTTATCCTTTTTTTTGTGTCAGTGTAAAAATTTGTGTGATGTAATTTGTGAGCTTGTTATTTTTTTATTCACATGTTTTAATTAAAATCATATTGCATTTTTTTCCACCTTTCGCAGGAAATCGGAAGGATTGAACTTTCACGTGGGTCATAAAGGCCCCTACGGTATAAACGAATTTCGCAAACGCTTTTTTTACGGCCGCTGGAAAATATTGAATAATTTCATTGCGTAAAACGGTATTCTTAATTGAAAGGATTTAAATGTCGCAAAAGTTTTTTTTAAATCCTGAAATTGAAAATTTTTCTACGGATGTCAATAGTGAAAGTCGACGCATCTTTCAGTAGGCGCCATCTGTGGATCTGAGGAAAAACGATCAAAACGTCCTCATCGTCAAAATTTTGAATATTTTTAAAAACCTTTCATTTGAAAAACTTAAAATTTTCATTAATCTTTATCAACAGGATACCTGGCCTATGAAAATCGAGAATTTTTTATTCTTATATGCTTTATACTCATGAACTTCTCGACCTACATCATTTTCAAGGTTAAAGGCCCTAAGTATTATCGACGTTCAACAAAATTAGGTTTACTTTTGCTTGCAGAATACCTTTTGAGCTTTTCTTCCGGCCTTTAGCGTTAAAGTACATCAAAAGTTGACCTTCTCCGTGTAAGAAGGTTATTGAAGTATAACCATTAAGAAGGTTAATTTTTAAAGTCTTGTAAATCGTAAACCGTTACAGATATTGAAAAAATGCACTAAATAAAATCTGTTGGAAATTTAATTCTCTTTAATTTTTATTCTATTCATTTTTTCTCTAGGACGCACTGTTTTCAAGATAAATTTATTTTTAAAAAAATTATTTTCCGAAAATGGTGCATCCTTGAAAAAAATAATTAAGTACAAATAGAGAATTAAATTTCCTACTACAATTTTATTTATTAGGTGTACAAAATGAAACTCAGCCACAGGGTAAATTTAAATTTTGTAAATTTTAGCCGAGTTTCATTTTGTACACCTAGCAGTTTATTTTTTCAAAATTTTAAACATTTTAGGCGTTAAAGTACATCAAAAGTTGACCTTCTCCGTGTAAGAAGGTTATTGAAGTATAAACATTAAGAAGGTTAATTTTTAAACGCTTGTAAATCGTAAAACGTTACAGATATTAAAAAAATGCACTAAATAAAATCTGTTAGAAATTTAATTTTCTTTAATTTTTATTCTATTCATTTTTTCTCTAGGGCGCACTGTTTTCAAGATAAATTTATTTTTTTAAAAAATTATTTTCCGAAAATGGTGCATCTTAGAAAAAAAATAATTCCTTAAACTCCTAAACTGCTCGACCATAGGTCGATGGACTCAAGTTTCTTAAGAACTACTTGCGTTAGAAAAAAAAACCCTTGACTGGTACTCTCCAAAACCCTTCTGTTTGATAGCAGAGAGAAGAAGGGAAAAAAGGAGTAAAGTATTAAAAAAAAATTAAGTGTGTATTTTTTGTGCTTTGCTGCTATAAGCTAGATGTTTATAATATAAAATAAAATGAAGATCAAAGGAATTTCTGTAAAACTCTCAATGTAGAAGCCATAATACTAAGAAATATCACAATTTTTTCTTGGCACCTCGGTGAAAAACTTAACTTCCGTCTTTAAACGGTGGTGCTGTTCGTAGGTATTCGAGACTACGTAAAATCGCTTCGGGAGTCGGCGGCGGCTGTGGAAGATGAGCTCCTTGAGGGTGATATCCCGTTTCGTCCGCTGTGTACGTTATAGAATATGTCTGACCGTCGTCTCCGACGTATGAGTACGATCCCTGTGAGACCTCTCCGGCGTCCTGGCCGATCGTTTTCAACTGTCCTGTCTGTTCCGCCCGGGTACCGTCACCTCCTTCAAAACTATTTTCAAATCAGAAAAATCTGTTTGTTTTTTCCATACCTGTATTTGTAGGATCCGTCATGGTTGACATTATTGTCCAATGACACGATAGGAATTTGGGGCCTCTGCTGTTGTTGCTGTTGCTGTTGCTGTTGCTGTTGTGGTTGTGCCCTCTGTTGATTCTGTTGCCGCTGGAAATTTTGTTGAGGAAAGGCCAGAACTCCAGCCAGACAAGTTGTAACCACCAATGCCTAAAAATAAGGAAAAACATTAAATAAAACCAGTTTTGCTCTTCCGTTTTTCGTATTAACTGGGTCTTTGGGTAAACCTCAGTTATGAAACAGTCTTCGTACTATTCTTAAAAAAATTCACTTTTTGAACTTACCTTAAACATTGTTCAATGAGAACTGGATGATGAGAGGTAAGTCCGACTTATATAGGTCGAAAGTCCCAGTTTATTAAGGGGGCTTCGGGTGGTGGTAAAAATAAGCCGCGGGTGGGGATAGCGATTTTGGCGGGCCCCACTTTTTTTTTTTCTTCATCAAGTCCGGCGGCTACCAAAAGACGCATCTTGCGGCTACTCCCTCCTCCGCCTTAGGACGAGATTCACGTAATAGAAAGTTGCATCATTTTATTGTCGAAGCGCACGAAGAGGGAACTGTGTCGTAGAAAGGCGTCAAGGGCGACGAAAGGTGACACCTCCTCGGCATTTGAATGTAAATTCTCGAAGGGCGTCCAATCTACGGAGCCTAAATGGCATAAAATCTACAAATTAATTGCGAATATCCCCAATAATACACTTTTATATGGTTTTTGAAAAGGGTCTTCCCTCAGGGTTACCATCCTTCTCCATTTTTTCCCCCATTTTCCTTAGATTTTCACTTTTTTACCTAATCTTACTTTCGTAATTATCTTTAAAATGCCAAAGGCTTCTTTCCAATTTTTCAAAAATGGCTGAAATATGTGTCATCAAAGTTAAGTCAATAGTTTACCAAATACTCCTTTATTTTCAAACTTTTTTAACTTCCTTAAAGAAGTTATTGTGATACCCTCCACGTCGGGTTTTTACAACACTTTACGGCCTCAGTTTTCATCCGATTTTTACCAATTTTCACACAAATTTCTTTAGCCGGTGAAGAAGAATTGAGGCGCTCCGGATACGAAGGGCGAACTCGACAATTTTAAAGTTTCGGTTTTTACGTATTTAAAGGGGAAAAAATGGCGAACTCAACATAAAAATTATATGGGTGTATTCACCAAGAGGTCTAGAATCTGAAAATGAAAAAAAAAAACTGACGTCGAGGGTATCACAATAACTTCTTTAAGGAAGTTAAAAAATTTGTCCGATGTCGAGTTCGCCCTTCGTATCCGGAGCGCCTCAATTTAACGTGGGCGATTTTTGAATTTCGAAAAAATGGCGGAGATATGTCTGTTTGAAATTTTAAAAAATTCGCTGCGGCCGTTGTTCCGATTTTCACCAAATTTTCACCAATTACTCCTTATATTTTTTAAGAATTTTCAATGTAAAAAATTGCCACTTTTTAATTATTATTTTTTTTTAGTAGGGAGAAATTTCATACTTCTACCCATTACGAGAGGCACATCCCTAGGCCAAAGAGCCCATTATTTCTACCTTGTTTAGACAGCTTTTCCCAGATTTTTTTCCCCGCCAAGTTAAGCTTCTCCTTGGAGTACCTTTCGTTCGAAGAAAGCAAAAAAATTGGCGAAGTTTTCTTATCAGTAGGTTTTTAGATTTCTTTCAGAATCTACCTATTGCGATGGGTGCAGCAGTCGCAGAATCAAATTTTATTCTTCAAAATAAAATAATTTAAACAAAAGTTAATATTTTTATTTATAAGAAAATATTTTTAATTCGTTTTTGCTAAATGTGAAGGCCGTTTTTAATCGCTGTATCGTGATTCTTCTACGTTTATAATGCAGTTCACGCAAAGTGCAAACTTAATTTTTGTTCTTCATTTTTTTCTCTCGGAGATTTGTTATATTTGAAAAAAATTGAGATGAAAAAAAAAGGTAGGTTGGGAAGATAGGCCGTCTTACACAACTTGGCCTCTCACGATCCGGGCATCTAATGCTCGACCACCATTGTTCTGGAGAAAGCATCGTTATATCACGACAGAGACCTTATTTATATTGCTCCAGACACCCACGCCCTAAAAAAACGCTTAGTTATCACCTCCGATAAACGGCCAATTTGAAAAAGGGTAAAAAAAAAGAATCTCAGAAGAAACAAGAAATTTTCACTGAAGACTGAAGAGCTTTACCTCCGGCTGATAACCAACCGGGCCAAATATTTTCATCAACGACCCAAAATATATCTAACTGGGCCAACGACTTGACAACTATCGTGCCCAACTCGGCCAACCACTCGAAAGCCATCGTTACTAATTCGGCGAAAAACTGGTGCCCAAGTCGGCCAAAATTAATACCGTCGATTTTGTAGTAGGATAACAATAGAAAAAAATCAAAATTAAAAATTTTTTTTACTAAAAAAACATTTTCACAGTTTTTGTCTTAAAAACAACAGATTTATGGCATTTTTGATCAAAAATTGACTTTTTAAAGGCATTTTTGACCAAAATTGCCTTTTTTAAGGCATTTTTGACCAAAATTGTATTTTTAAGGCATTTTCGACCAAAATTGCCTTTCATTAAAAGCACTTTTCACAGTTTTGTCTTAAAAACAACAGATTTATGGCATTTTTAACCAAAAATTGACTTTTTTAAGGCATTTTTGACCAAGATTGCCTTTTTAAGGCATTTTTGACCAAAATTGCATTTTTAAGGCATTTTTGACCAAAGTTGCCTTTTTTAAGGCATTTTTGACCAAAATTGCATTTTTAAGGCATTTTTGACCAAAATTGCCTTTCATTAAAAGCATTTTTCACAGTTTTTGTCTGAAAAACAACAGATTTATGGTATTTTTAACCAAAAATTGACTTTTTAAGGCATTTTTGACCAAGATTGCCTTTTTAAGGCATTTTTGACCAAGATTGCCTTTTTAAGGCATTTTTGACCAAAATTGCATTTTTATGGCATTTTTGACCAAGATTGCCTTTTTAAGGCATTTTTGACCAAAATTGCATTTTTAAGGCATTTTTGACCAAAATTGCCTTAAAAAGGCAAAAATAATTTGGTCAAAAATGCCTTTAAAAAGTCAATTTTTGGTCAAAAATGCCTTAAAAAGTCAATTTTTGGTCAAAATGCCATAAATCTGTTGTTTTTAAGATAAAAACTGTGAAAAATGCTATTAATTGATTGCATTTTTAAGGCATTTTTGACCAAGATTGCCTTTTTAAGGCATTTTTGACCAAAATTGCATTTTTAAGGCATTTTTGATCAAAATTGCCTTTCATTAATAGCATTTTTCACAGTTTTTGTCTTAAAAACAACAGATTTATGGCATTTTTGACCAAAAATTGACTTTTTTAAGGCATTTTTGACCAAAACTTCCGAAACTTCCGAATTGAAAAATAATTTTTTTTATAAAACCACGATTTTTTTATTTTTACTTTTAATTTTTATTGCGTCCATATTCCGCAAGTTTATTGAATTTTCTATCAAAGATCTTCCTCCATTATTGGTTAATTGTTTGATAGTAAAACCATGATTTTTTTTTTTATTCCTCCATCATTTTGAAAGTAAATTTGTTTTTTTATATAATAAGCTTCTTTTTTTAAATGGAGCTTTTTAGGGTGTTGATCAATAAGCTAAAGGAGGATTGACGGATTTGAAAGTGAGATTCTTCACCTTCCTACACTTTAGCGGATTATAAATGAGGGGCCTCAGGTAGCCATCAAAATTATGCAACGGTTTAAGAAATTGGGAAGAAACTTGAAAAATCTTAATGAAGGCAAAGAAATTTTATAATTTATTTATAAAAAAAATATGTACAAATCTACATTTTTCCCAGTCCTTTTTTATCCTTGTTGGTTCTGTTGTGGTTGAGACGCAATGAAATCCAGGGCTTTCTGAATCGCTGGCGGTATCGGTGGTGGAGTCGGGAGGTGAGCGCCTTGTGGTTGGAACCCTCCAACGTCATCGGCGATGTAGGTTACCTACGAAAAATTATTAGAGAGGATACTATGAGGGTTTATTCGTACCTGGATGAGTTGCCCGTCCGGTGCGGTGTAGGAGTAAGAGCCTTTGACGACAACGACGTTTCCGTCTTTCGGATCCTGCGCCGGTTTCAGCGAGCCAGCTTCTTCACCTTTTATTCCATTCGCCGTCTCATAACTGTTTTGTTTTATTTTTATTTTAAAAATTATATATATTATTATATATTATCTAGGGGGAAATAAATTTGTCTAACGGATCTGTTATGAAAGTTTATCAAAATTAAGGTGTACAACTCACTCAGATAGGTAATAGTTATGGGAGAACTTTACTTTTAGAAGACTTTTTTCGAAAAAAATTCCAAGTTTCTTTTTTTTTTCGAAAAATTTTCCAGGTTTTTTTTTTTTTTTGCGCTTTTTTTCCGAAAAATTTTTAAGTTCTTTTTTTCGAAAATTCTTTGAAGTGTCAAGGTAGAAATAATGAACCCTTTGGCCTACGGATGTGCCTCTCATAAACGGCTAGAGTATGAAATTTCTCCCTACTAAAAAAAATATATGTAATTAAAAAGTGGCAATTTTTTTACACCGAAAATTCTTAAAAAATATAAGGAGTAATTGGTGAAAATTTGGTGAAAATCAGAACAACGGTTTGGCCGCAGTGAATTTTTTAAAATTTTAAACAGACATATCTCCGCCATTTTTTCGAATTTCAAAAATCGAACACTCCTTATATTTTTGACGAATTTTTGGTGTAAAAAAATTGCCACTTTTTAATTAGGTACATATATTTTTTTAGTAGGGAGAAATTTCATACTCTAGCCGTTTATGAGAGACACATTTGTAGGCCAAAGGGTTCATTATTTCTACCTTGACACTTCAAAGAATTTTCGAAAAAAAAAGAACTTAAAATTTTTTTTCGGAAAAAAAGCGCAAAAAAAAAAAAAACCTGGAAAATTTTTCGGAAAAAAAAGAAAACTCGGAAAATTTTTCGATCGTTAGTATCTTTTTCACCGGCTAAAGAAAGTTGTGTGAAAAGGTGAAAATCGGATGAAAACTGTGGCCGTAAAGGGTTCCGGAAAAAAATGCTGCGGACGGACGGCACCACAGACAAGGATGAGATCGGTAAAGATCAATATTCGAATTGACCCTACGGGGTCTGGAAGACCCCCAAAAACCCGACGTCGAGGGTATCACAATAACTTCTTTAAGGAAGTTAAAAAGGACCTGAGTACATAACCTTAATTCAAATAAGTTAGGCTAAACCATCATGACCGATCTGTTATAAAGGTTAGTATCACTCAGGTCCTCATTTTTTTAATTCTTATTAAAAACCGTAGATATTTAATCAATGATTAAATTAAACGAGTCGTTAAGGGGATATGAGGGTTTTAAGTTGGTTGCTTTGTACATATTTCGTTGTGAGCAACGGTTTTCGGTTTTTCCCTTCTATCTTGGAAACCGTCCCTCAAAACGAAAAAATGTCCTAATTAAACGTTGTAGCTACAGAAATTTACTACATAAAATATCTTATTGGTTTTTCCGTCAGAGCAATATTTTAGGAGATATGAACGTTTTAGGTTTTCAGACAGGCTCTGTCGGATTATTATTATTCTCATAACTCCTTAAATATTGCTCTTACGCAAATAATATACAAATAAATTTTTGTTGGAAATCTTTGTACCTACAACTTTTACTTAGGACATTTTTTCGTTTTGAGCGACGGTTTCCGAGATAGAAGGGAAAAACCGAAAACCGTTGTTAACAACGAAAAATTTGCAAAGCAACTCACTTAAAAACCATCATACCTCCTTAAATAGACGATTTGATTACCTGTATTGATAAGAGCCGTCCGGATTGTGTTCGTCCGTTTGTGAAATGATAGCGATCTGCTCGCCGGGCTTTTGCGGTTGCTGAGGAGCACTCAGGACTAAACCGACGAAACAAGCGAAGAGGACTCCCTGTAATTTGAGTATTTGTTCAACTGTTTTAACGAGAATCAGTTGGGTGAAAGGATCGGTTGGCCAATCCCAATGGTGTTCAAGGTGTAAAGTAGCATGCGTTTTACTTGATTTATTTTCTATTTTATGCTCTCTAATGAATGCCATCCATGGCATTAAAGAACCAAAAAAGAGACTTAAGCAAAATTATGGGACTATTATTTATTTTCATAATATTTGCGTAATATTTATCAACAATTGTGTTGGTACTTCTGGAAGTGGTTTATTGTTAGGGCAGAAAAATCCTTGGCTTAACCTCTTCCCCTTCAAGCTAGATTGGTTATCAAATATTTTCCCTTAAAAATACATATATTGAGGCGCTCCGGGTACGAAAGGCGAACTCAACAAAACGTAGTTTCGAGATATTCGCATTTTAAAGTTTTATGTTACGGGCGAACTCAACAGAAAAGTCATGCCCTGGAATGGGAAAAGGAGTAGAGGTTGTGGACTAGGATGTGGAGTTCGCCCTTCGTACCCGCTCGGATATCGCAGTTAGAGCTTTGCCGCATATTTTACGTATTTAAAGGGGAAAAAAGGGCGAACTCAACATAAAAATTATATGGGTGTATTCACCAAGAGGTCTAGAATCTGAAAATGAAGAAAAAAAATTTTGTCCGATGTTGAGTTCGCCCTTCGTACCCGGAGCGCCTCAATTGAACTTATGATTGAGCCTATGGCATTGGGCAAAAAACTGGGGGGGGGGGGGGGTATGGGCGCCAAGTTCCCCGAGGAGTGGCATTAAAATATCCACAGAAGTTTTTGAAATTTTACTTCCAAACAAAATCTCTTTACACAAGCCGAGGATTGAACCCTGGACTCCGAGGAAAGAGGCTTCACCAACACGGGATAAATTAAAATTAATTCTGTTCGTTCTATCGGACAAACGAATCTGGTACTTCGCTTAGCGCTTAAATTACATAGATTGTTCAAAAAATAAGTTCTGTGACCCTGCAAAATTCTATAAAATTTTTCTTATTCTGAGAAAAATCAAAACGTTTTTAAATTTTCATTTTTTCTTAAATATTTATTCCGTGACGTACTTACCGATATCATATTGGAGAAGAGTGAGAATGTAGCAAGTTAAAGATGGCACTTGACTTTTATACTCGGCCAATCTAAGCGCCCCCTCCTCAAACTAAGCATTACATTCAAAAAGAGGGATTTGCATTTATAAATACAAAATAAGCATTTCAGATTTATCAAATCAAAAAGAGACAAATGGTAATGACACAATTATTCAAAATAATTAGGATGAAAACCGTAATAATTAAAAATTCTTTTGAGAACTGAAGTATTTTGAATAATTTATGGGATTAGTTTTTTTTGTTTATAAGCCAAGAAAAGCGTAGTTTTGGAACCACGCCCGCACACAGGAGCGGACATTTTTCCCCCCAGTTATGAAACCAATTTGCTACCAAAACGATAAAATTCTCAAAAATGTTTTATCGATTTTTGGTGTTCTTCTATTCAATTGTTTTATATTTTAATTGCTAGCGAAAAATTCACTTTGAAGATTTTAAGGGGATATGAGGGTTTTAAGTTGGTTGCTTTGTACATTTTTCGTTTGAGCAACGGTTTTCGGTTTTTCCCTTCTATCTTGGAAACCGTCGCTCAAAACGAAAAAATGTCCTAATTAAAAGTTGTAGCTACGGAAATTTACTACATAAAATATCTTATTAGTTTTTCCGTCAGAGCAATATTTTAGGAGATATGAAGGTTTTAAGTTTTCAGACAGGCTCTGTAGGATTATTAGTTTTAACCTCATAACTCCTTAAATATTGCTCTTACGCAAATAATGAATTAAAAAAGTTTTGTAGGAAATCTTTGTACCTACAACTTTTACTTAGGACATTTTTTCGTTTTGAGCGACGGTTTCCGAGATAGAAGGGAAAAACCGAAAACCGTTGCTCACAACAAAAAATTTGCAAAGCAACTCACTTAAGAACCCTCATATCTCCTTAAGTATTGCTCTGAAAAAAAAAACCAATCAAGTCTTTTTTGTAGGAAATTTCCGTAGCTACGACTTTTACTTAGGACATTTTTTCGTTTTGAGCGACGGTTTCCGAGATAGAAGGGAAAAACCGAAAACCGTTGCTCACAACGAAAAATTTGCAAAGCAACTCACTTAAAAACCATCATACCTCCTTAAATATTTATTTTATAAAAAAAAAAATTGTTTAAAATGCACGACAATGGAATGAGAGGGTTAAGGTCGTTATGGTAAAAGGTGCTTGAGGCGCCTTTCGTTTTGGCACCTGGATTTGAAGAAGAAAGGTTAAGTCTCGATGATTCTCCTTTTTTTTCACGTGTTTTAAGCCTTTCTTAAGCAAGTAAATCTCCTCTCACCTTTTCACCTTCATGCCTTTTGACCGAAATAAAAGACTTTGCAAAATTTAGGTAGTACCCGACGTCTTCATATTTATTTTTCGTTTTATCTTCTTGAAATTATTCAAATTAGCATTTATAAATTACGATTAAGAAATTTTTCAGCTACATAGTTCTCTGACTATTTTAGTCGAAGAATGTTGAAATCGTGGTTTTTTTTCCTCTTTCTCTTTTTTTTTCTGATACACGCAATATGCTTCTCATAATCAATAATTGACTGTCATTTTTTAAGACAAAAGTGCTAATAAACGTTCGATATGAACGCAACAAAAAAGGATTCGTTATAGGTTGAAGTTTATACCTTATTAATGGTAAAGATGATTGTTTTGAAAGTTCAAGAACGGTTAAAGGTTTAATAAATGTTTTATAAAGAAAGAAAATTAAGATTTGAGGGCTTTTAGATAAAAGGGCTCTTTTTTATGCTAAAAAATCGTTAAAAACGCAAAAAATTGAGGCGCTCCGAATACGAAGGGCGAACTCGACATCGGACAAATTTTTTTTTTTCATTTTCAGATTCTAGACCTTTTGAAGAATACACCCATGTAATTTTTATATTGAGTTTCCCCTTTTTTCCCCTTTAAAATACGTAAAAACCGATATGCGGCAAAGCTCTACTCTCAACCTTTTTTATTTAATTTTTTTCTTTTCGAGATTTGGTGATTTTTAAAAAAACCCTTTTCTCTATGATTCTATGATGATTCTAAATCTCGCCACGAAAATTCCAGAGAGTGACTTTTCTGTCGAGTTCGCCCTTAACAGAAAACTTTAAAATGCGAATATCTCGAAACTACGTTTTGTCGAGTTCGCCCTTCGTCTCGGAGCGCCTCAATTCTTCCCGGCATAAAATACGGGGTAAGGCGCCCAAAAAACCGATCAAAAGGCTGCAATTGGAGCAGAAAATTGAGAGAAAAAAAATCCGGAAACTCAAGAGAAAACAGCTGACTATAAGAGTTTCTTACCCAAAAGATGAGGAAAACGAGAGTTGAAGTTTTTGGGCCAAAAATCAAGGAAAAAGCCCTGAAATGTGTAGAAAATACTAGTCTGGAGCTGGCCCCGACGCGACGGGAACTTCCTTAAAGAGAATTTTTCTAAGTTTTTTTTTCTGAAAAATTTTCAAAGTATTTTTTTTTTTTTTTTGAAAATTTTCAAAGTATTTTTTTTTTTTTTTGAAAATTTTCAGTTTTTTTTTTTTACCAAAAAAAAATTTTTTTTTTTCAAAAAATTTTCAAAGTTTATTTCGAAAAATTTTCCGGGGTTTTTTTTTCGAAAAATTTTATAAGTTTTTTTGAATTTTTTTTTTTTTTTTTTGAAATATTTTTTGTCAAGGTAGAAATAATGGGCTCTTTGGCCTAGGGATGTGCCTCTCGTAAAGGGTAGAAGTACGAAATTTCTCCCTACTAAAAAAAATTAATAAATAAAAAGTCGCAATTTTTTTACGCCAAAAATTCTTAAACAATATAAGGAGTAATTGGTGAAAATTTGGTGAAAATCGGATTAACGGTTCGGCCGCAGCGAATTTTTAAAATTTCAAACAGACATATCTCCGCCATTTTTTCGAAATTCAAAAATCGCCCTCGTTACATTCTTCTTCACCGGCTAAAGAAATTTTGGTGAAAATTTGGTGAAAATCGGATGAAAATTGTGGCCGTAAAGTGTTCCGGAAAAAAATTCTACGGACGGCCGGACGGCACCACAGACAAAGTTGAGATCGGTAAAGATCAATATTCGATTTGACCCTCCGGGGTCTGGAAGACCCTTCCCCAAAAACCCGACGTCGAGGGTATCGCAATAACTTCTTTAAGGAAGTTAAAAGTGGTTTAAACGATAAAACAACCGAAAAACCTGTTAAACAGGGGTTTCTTGTCTAGAAAATCAAAGTTGTTTACCTCCAAAATTCGGAAACTGAGAAAAAAGAAAAGCCATAAAATGGTAAGTACAAAGTTTTACCTGGATGATCGAGGAAAACAATATCTTTGTTCCAACCGCAATTTGAAACTGGTTTGAAACTCCTGAAGCATGCGCAGAAGGAAATTTGACGTCGTTCTAATCTTTTGTCCGTCAAAAATGAAGTCATCTGACGTGAAATATAAAGTCCAAATCCTTCTGCGCATGCTCCAGGAGTTTCAAACTGCGGTAGAAACGAAGCTAATAATGACGGTTTTTCGCTTTAAAACCGAGGAAATATCGAAAAAAAAAATCTGATCAATTCGAGAAATAAAGTAATATCCAATAACTTGAAACTCCTGGAGCACGCGCAGAAGGAAATTCGACGTCGTTCAAATCGTTTTTCCGTCAAATCTGAAGTCATCTGACGTCAAATATGACGTCCAAATCCTTTTGCGCATGCTCCATGAGTTTCAAACTGCGGTAGGAACAAAGCTAATAATGAGGGTTTTAGGGCTTTAAAACCGAGGAAATATTGAGAAAAAAAAAATCTGATAAATTCGAAAGAAAACCCCGACGAATTGGCTAAAAATTGTATTCTTCCAATAAAAAAAACCATTAAATTTTTTTTTTTTTTTTTTTGACCATACGGTTTCATTAGGATTTTTAAAAGCCGGTTATCGAGTATATCACAATAACTTCCTCAAAAGGAATTTAGCAGTAAAACAATTAAAAATTTTTAATTTTTCCGACAGTTTTTATTGATTGTAAATCTGATCGTCAAATAAGGTACTTGAGTTATAATGAGACATAAATGTTTAAAATTGAAAATAGCCTTGATTTGTCCCCATCCGACGCATCGAAGAAAGTGAACGGTTTTGCAAACCTCCCGCGCCGGCAATATTTACTTAACTGTTTAAAAATGCATTATTATTTATTGCCGACGATAATCCCCAGTGAATAATTTAAAAAAAATGATTTATTGCTTAATTTGAAAGTTGTACTGTTTCGTCCAAATAGTTCTCACATAAGAGTTAAAACATCATACTTTCTCTATTATTAGATTTGTTCCAACCGCAGTTTGAAACTGGTTTGAAACCCCTGGAGCATGTGCAGAAGGATTTAGACGTCAGGTGACTTCAGATTTGACGGACAAACGATTTGAACGACGTCAAATTTCCTTCTGCGCGTGCTCCAGGAGTTTCAAGTTTTTGGCTATTACTTGATCTCTCGAATTGATCAGATTTTTTTTTTTTCGATATTTCCTCGGTTTTAAAGCGTAAAACCCTCATTATTAGCTTTGTTCCTACCGCAGTTTGAAACTCATGGAGCATGCGCAAAAGGATTTGGACGTCATATTTGACGTCAGATGACTTCAGATTTGACGGACAAACGATTTGAACGACGTCAAATTTCCTTCTGCGCGTGCTCCAGGAGTTTCAAGTTTTTGGCTATTACTTGATCTCTCGAATTGATCAGATTTTTTTTTCGTTATTTCCTCGGTTTTAAGGCCCTAAAACCCTCATTATTAGCTTTGTTCCTACCGCAGTTTGAAACTCATGGAGCATGCGCAAAAGTATTTGGACTTAATATTTCACGTCAGATGACTTCATTATTGACGGACAAAAGATTAGAACGACGTCAAATTTCCTTCTGCGCATGCTCCAGGAGTTTCAAACTGCGGTTGGAACAAAGTGTGAACCACTTTTTTGGAAATTATAAATGCATACATGAAGAAAAAAGTTTGAAAGAAGTCTTTTGACTCCCGAAGTGCAAGGATGTGAGGTCAACTTGGACAGTCGTGTCTCTCCTTGGCATTTCGGGGAAGTGGAGAATGTCCACAGGATTTTCTGATCAAAATGCATCTTATAAATCTATTATCTCTCGGAAAACTAAATTTTGAAAACGTGTAGTTTAGAAAAAGGATAATAACATATACTTAGCATGATTAAATCGAGGTCAATGTGCACATCCATTGTCTCCTCGCTTACTTTATAAGTTAATTTCTTCTTTTTAGAACCTTTTAAACGTTTCAAAAGTTTTTTCGTAGTTTCATTGTTATAAACATGTTATTTAATCCGCCTTCTATTTGACATTTTATTTTCGTTTTCTTTTCGGTTGTAAATGAGAAGATGTTTAAGGATTTTGAAATTTTCAAGGGAGAAACTTGCTTTTGAAATAAAATGTCATTTTGATTGATTTAATAATGTTTGTATAAAATAAATCTGAGGAAGAGACAACAATCTCAGGTCTGGTTTATGCCAAAAATCTGGCAGGTTAGAACTTATGGTGAGAAGAAGAGAGAACGAAAGTTCCACTCTACCTTCCTGCATGCAACGCCAGATATGGTTGTATTTAGGTTAATAAACTATCCGTTGACTGAAGAGGAACGGCAATATGGCCGCCGCGTTGAAAATTACGTTACGAATGCCTCCTACATTAGTGTCTCCAGTGAGAAAAATGGGAACTACTTTAATAGAGAAGCTGACACTCTCCAATAGTTTAGTAAAACTGCTATTAGACGTAAATATTTTATTATTAAAACATCATTTCAAATATTATTTCTCATTTTTATAGGTTGCATTTAATATTATTATTTACGGAATTTTAATTTTTGATGCATAAACACAAAAGACGCTGTAGCTCTTTCAAAATTTGTGGTCCGAAAGAAAAATTCCTTTCAACAAGTGCTAATTTTCATTTCTGAACTAAAAATTTGGGTTCTAACTTGAAAAAAGGCCATTAGCGACGAAATCTCGTGATGCAGAATGCGAAGATGCTCAAATTTGAGAAAGTTGGATTCTTCGGGAAAAAATAAGTGGAATAAAAAAAAACGAGTCTCCTAGGTCAATTTTAACTGATTTTAGCGCAAAAAACGCTAAATTTTGACATTTTTTAAAAGTTGTCCAAAATTGTCATATGAGTACTCAAATCTACTTGAAATTTTGCGTAGATTACGAATCTGAAATAAAAAATAGGGGTTCTCATTTGAAATAACGAAGTTAGGTTGTGTCTGGGACACCCTGTATATCCAGGCGGATTTTAAACTACACCATCAAATTTTTTGATTTAAATTAAGGGGGGTTTACATTTAACTTTTTTTCGTAAAACCACTTTTTAACGCTCTCCCAGACGCTTGCCATGTGTTTCCGGACACCCTGTATATTTCACTTTATACTTAAAAATTTCCAACAATATAAGGTTCTGGAAGGTGGCTGTAATATTCAAATCAACAAGTGCTTGGGCTTCGCCCAAACATTTAAGTAAAACAATGTTTTATTTTAAATTTATAAAAAAATTTTATTAATGACTAATCTTTAATTATTAAACCTTAAACCAATGGCTGCAGCCTTCGGCTGGAAACTCAGAAGTCAGACTTTTAACTTCCTTAAAGAAGTTATTGTGATACCCTCAACGTCTGGTCTGGAAGACCCATCCCCCGTAGGGTCAATTCGAATATTGATCTTTTCCGATCTCAACTTTGTCTGTGGTGCCGGCCGGCCGTCCGTAGCATTTTTTCCGGAACACTTTACGGCCACAGTTTTCATCCGATTTTCACCAAATTTTCACACAAATTTCCTTAGCCGGTGAACAAGTAACGAGGGGGATTTTTGAAATTCGACAAAATGGCGGAGATATGTCTGTTTGAAATTTTAAAAAATTCGCTGCGGCCGAACCGTTGGTCCGATTTTCACCAAATTTTCACCAATTACTCCTTATATTTTTGAGGAATTTTTGGTGTAAAAAAATTGCCACTTTTTAATTAGCATTTTTTTTTTAACTTCCTTAAATTTTAGTAGGGAGAAATTTCATACTTCTAGCCATTACTAGAGGCACATCCGTAGGCCAAAGGGTTTATTATTTCTACCTTTACACTTAGAAAATTTTTCGAAAAAAAAGAACTAAAAAAAGCGCAAATTTAAAAAAGAAAACCTGAAAAAAAAAAGAAAACTTGGAAAAAATTTCGAAAAACAAAAGACTTCCCCTCCCTTATACTTACCCCCCCCCCTTTATACTTTCCCTCCCTTTGTTATACTTTCGTTCCCTTATACTTCCCCCTCCGTTATACTTCCCCCTCCCATATTGTTACTTCTCATTAAGGAAGTTTTCGTTGGAAGCTCTTCAAACAAGTCCTTTAATTTTTTTCTTCTTCCTAATTTACCCGTATAATTAAGTAATAATCATAAATGCTTAAATATCTATTTAAATCCTGAAAAAATTAAGATAAATAATTATACAAATTATTCAAAAATTAATAAAAGCAATCTGTTTTTTTTAAATCGTCAATAATTTTAAATGGAGATTTTCAATTTGTAAATGAAATAATAACTATTTCTAAGTTAGTTTATTTTAATAATTATTTAAAACGGTCAAATATCAAATTTTTTTTATTCTTAAAAGTCTGCAAAACTTTGAGAATTTCACAATCGATGGATACTCCAAAAGTGGAAACAGTTTAGTTTAACAGTTATTGTCTTAAATGATGGTTAGTAATAATTTAAATAAGTTATAAGTAAACAAATTATACAAAACAAGAGGGGCAAACATAAGGTCGTTTCCTCATCAAAATTACATATATGTATTACATAAAATGATCCAAATATTACTTGAAATAGATTTTTTTTTTCTTCGATATTTTTCAGGAGGCTTCATGCCTCCTATAAATAAATCCATTTTTTATAATAAGTTAGATTTTCTAGTCATGTAGGTATTTTCCTTCAAACAAATGGGTGTGACTATAAGGTAGAACAATAGAACAATGAGGTGTCGAGTGTGGAAGGACCTGCTGGCACCTCCTTTAGAAAAAAAAAACGTCAGGAACGTCTGAAAGAAAAAAAAACATTATAGCTATTAGCAAAATGGAATACTTACAAACCTGAGTTATTCTCTCAAAGATGGCGCTACAATCAGAAAACTAGGTTAAGTAATTTTCTCGTTGTTTCATGATAACTTTCCTTCTAAAACAGATAAAATAGTTTATTTTTCTTAAGTTAGGTAATCAAACTTGCTTGCGAAAAAAGCCATTTTCCAGATTGTAAAATAAGCTTGCAAACTTATTCGCCTGCATCAGTGAGGAGATTTTTCTTCCATTTTGCCTACTCCATCGCCTCCTAGATTTGTTAATTTTTTTAGAATAATTTTTAAGTTGAAATAGAGAACAACTATTTATCTTTTCCTCATTTTTGATTTTTTAACAAATTCGTTTCAATTATCGATAGTAGCTGAGATAACAAAATATCTTTGACAATCGCTGAAAATGCTCTTTTTTTCCCCCCAAAGAATGATAAAAACTTAAAGAATAAAAAAATTCCATGTGGCCTTTTTATTCTTTTGTCCTCTTGAATGTCAAGGACTGAAGGAGAAAGACGTCTCGACGAAATCCTGGCGATACATTTTTTTTAAATAAAACAATAAAGCCGGTTTTTATTTATTTTTACCTGAATGAAACATTCTGATAAGTGAAATCGATATCTTTTTATTTAGGACAGTCATAACAAAGATAAAATTCTTATAAAATAAACCGATAATGCTAAGTTTCGGAAATTTTAAGGAGAAATTGACGTATCTCTAGTTTCTACCTACCTCAATAGCTGTTTTTCTTTGAAATCGTGTTCTTTTTTAATTGAGGCGCTCCGGATACGAAGGGCGAACTCAACAATTTTAAAGTTTCGGTTTTTACGTATTTAAAGGGGAAAAAATGGCGAACTCAACATAAAAATTATATGGGTGTATTCACCAAGAGGTCTAGAATCTGAAAATGAAAAAACAAAAATTTGTCCGATGTTGAGTTCGCCCTTCGTACCCGGAGCGAACTCAACATAAAAATTATATGGGTGTATTCACCAAGAGGTCTCGAATCTGAAAATGAAAAAACAAAAATTTGTCCGATGTTGAGTTCGCCCTTCGTACCCGGAGCGCCTCAAATGATCCTCTGATTGCCACAGGATTGATCTCAATGGATTAAGACACTCAGGAGCAAGCAGAGGATTGTCCTCAATGGCTTAAGACAATCTGGAGTCATCTTGCCAGAGGCACGTCGAGGGTATCACAATAACTTCTTTAAGGAAGTTAAAAAATTTGTCCGATGTCGAGTTCGCCCTTCGTATCCGGAGCGCCTCAATTATAATTTTAATGTTTTTACAAAATCTAGAGATTCTAATAAAAGATCCTTGACAAACAACTTATTTCAAATCGATTTAGTTTCTCCGCTTTCTAATTACGAAAATAGAAATCTAGTTTTAAGTATTTTTTATTTTTATATCTAACACCCTAAAAATTTTCAAGGGCGTTCAGTAAGTCTTTTATTTTTAAAAATCGTTTCGCTCCGGACGGAAAAATGAAAGTCGAAAACTCGTTTCCTAACCTGTTTTTTTGCGCAAGAGACCAATCAAAGATTTTGATACAAAAAAGTTATTTATAACATAAGCATAAACTATAACAGAGCAAATAACAAAATAAAATAAAATTTTCAACTGTTAAGTACTTATTACAAAAGTTACAATTTTTTTAATAAAAAAATTTATCACAATGATCATTTATACAGCCATATAAAAATAAAATGGATAAATTTTTTTTACACTGGGGATGTGAATACTGTAATAATGGAGAGAGTATTACATAATTTAGGAACTAAAGTTACATATAAAAAATAAGGTTTAGAGATAAAATTTAAAGTCTGTTTTTCAAACTTTCGTTAGGGGCGGTCAAATGTAGAGGAGAAGTGAAGACTTTGTTGTTGACGGCAGATTCGAGACCTTCGCCCGCGTAGGAGAGGAGAGGAGATATTTCGACGACGTGGGGCCCCGGGGTTTGGAATCTCCCTCCGGCCTCTTCGACGAGGCGTTTATGGAGGGCGAAAACGTCTTTGCGGGCGGTCGCAGGCGTGTCTTTGGCCGCACCGTCGCCGTTTTTGACCGCGCTGAATTCCTCGTCTCTGTCAACCTCCCAGACGACTAAATTATTCGAGAACTGAAAAACGTCAAAAACGAATTTTTCGAGTTTGATCCCGTTGTTCTTTTCGGGTTTCCTTCTCTTCCCGTCTTCGTCGACGTACGGGATTTTCTTCTCGGCCACATGAATTTTTAAGTTTTTCTCATAATGAGAAGCGACTTTTCGTAAAAATTCCGTGGTGAAGAAATGATTGCAGATGTTCCCAGCGGAGAACGTAAGCTTACCGTCGTTATTACGCATCTCTGCTGTATCAAGAGTTATCTCGCTGTATTCGACCACTTGATATTTGCCGTCGACGCTGCATAGAACACCCAACGCTTCCGTCGGGTACGCCTTTTCAACGACTTTCGCGCCACATTCCGCTCCCTTTTTGACGCAATAACCGATAAAAACAGGATCTGCGACTTTGACCAAAATATTATCCACACTATGCGCATGGAGGTACTTAATTCCACGTGTCTCCATTATATCCAAAATCTTCTTATCCCTCAAAGCCCTGTATATTCCTCCATTTCCGTCAGGAGAAAGGGAAATCTTGTGAGGCTTATCGAGAATAAATTTCCCTTCAAATGTAAAACATGGAAGAAGACCTTGCTCGAAAATTACGATGTTCCTTTTATCCAAGCCAAAATAATGATTTTTGGAAAAGAATTCTATGGTTGGCGCCATCGTGTGTTCGCTGGTCATAATGAACCAGACGATTGTGCATTTTTTGCTGTATTTGTTCTCAGCCATCTGGATAAGCTTGCGTATTCTTTCCGCTTGAATTTGATAGAGGGATTTATGAGATGGAAGACCGACGTCGTACATGCCTTTTGGATCAGTCGATCCGAGACGTGTACCTTGTCCCCCGGCCATTAATAAAACGCCGACTTTACCTTCTGAGATTTGCTTAAGACCTTCTTCCATGTAGGATTCGATAAGATCTTTGCTCGTTCTGGAGACAGAGCCGTACAAATTGGGCGGTATCGGTTTGAGCCTGTCGTCGATCTTTTCGTTTTGGCTTCGGTTGTCGACCGCCTTTTTGAAGTATCCGAGCACTTCCGGGATGTTGATGTCTTTGATCTCCTGGAAGAATTCATCTCTGTCGTCTTGGCTGAGCTCGTCCCAGAATTGAAGAACGTGCTCCTGCCCGTACTTCTCGAGCATACGTCTATATTCCGCTATGTCGCTCATTTCGAAATAAATCAAAACTGAGATGACGAGAAGGATACCACCGAGCCCGTAACGCGAACAACGGGGAACTAAAATTTTGTACAGTTCTTACGTTTCCATCACGAACTCCCAGCTGGGCGATACGTTATAAGAGGTGGAACGCAACGGGAACGGGTGGGGAACGGAAAAGTTCCCCACGGTGAGAGAGAGAGAGAGAAAAAAAATCCTTGATCTTTAGTTACACTTTCACTAACCGAAAGAATTTAAACCACATTTTGTCATAATCTCCCTCAAAACAGTCGACTCCCCGTTCCTCAAAACGAAATCGATATCCATATCCGCTCCTCTGAGAAAAATGCTACCACGTGTCAGTGTTGCCTCACAATTTCCCGCTCTAAATTCCCGCAATTCCAACAAGATGTAGTACAAAATTAGGTATCTTAACAATCACGAATGGCATAAGACGCCTATAAATGAGGCGCTCCGGGTACGAAGGGCGAACTCAACAAAACGTAGTTTCGAGATATTCGCATTTTAAAGTTTTATGTTACGGGCGAACTCAACAGAAAAGTCATGCCCTAAATAGGAAAAGGAGTGGGGGTTGTGGACTAGGATGTGGAGTTCGCCCTTCGTACCACATGTCAGTGTTGCCTCACAATTTCCCGCTCTAAATTCCCTCAATTCCAACAATATAGCAAATAAGATGTAGTACAAAATTAGGTATCTTAACAATCACGAATGGCTTAAGACGCCTATAAATGAGGCGCTCCGGGTACGAAGGGCGAACTCAACAAAACGTAGTTTCGAGATATTCGCATTTTAAAGTTTTATGTTACGGGCGAACTCAACAGAAAAGTCATGCCCTAAATAGGAAAAGGAGTGGGGGTTGTGGACTAGGATGTGGAGTTCGCCCTTCGTACCACATGTCAGTGTTGCCTCACAATTTCCCGCTCTAAATTCCCGCAATTTCAACAATATAGCAAATAAGATGTAGTACAAAATTAGGCATCTTAACAATCACGAATGGCTTAAGACGCCTATAAATGAGGCGCTCCGGGTACGAAGGGCGAACTCAACAAAACGTAGTTTCGAGATATTCGCATTTTAAAGTTTTATGTTACGGGCGAACTCAACAGAAAAGTCATGCCCTAAATGGGAAAAGGAGTGAGGGTTGTGGACTAGGATGTGGAGTTCGCCCTTCGTGCTCGGATATCGCAGTTAGAGCTGAGCCGCATATCGCTTTTTACGTATTTAAAGGGGAAAAAAGGACGAACTCAACATAAAAATTATATGGGTGTATTCACCAAGAGGTCTCGAATCTGAAAATGAAAAAAGAAAAATTTGTCCGATGTTGAGTTCGCCCTTCGTACCCGGAGCGCCTCAAATGATCCTCTGATTGCCACAGGGTTGATCTCAATGGATTAAGACACTCAGGAGCAAGCAGAGGATTGCCGTCAATGGCTTAAGACAATCTGAAGTCATCCTGCGATCGCCAGAGGCTTTTCCTCAATTTAGGTTAGGCAATATAGCAAATAAGATGTAGTACAAAATTAGGTATCTTAACAATCACGAATGGCATAAGACGCCTATAAATGAGGCGCTCCGGGTACGAAGGGCGAACTCAACAAAACGTAGTTTCGAGATATTCGCATTTTAAAGTTTTATGTTACGGGCGAACTCAACAGAAAAGTCATGCCCTGGAATGGGAAAAGGAGTGGGGGTTGTGGACTAGGATGTGGAGTTCGCCCTTCGTACCCGCTCGGGTATCGTAGTTAGAGCTGTGCCGCATATCGCTTTTTACGTATTTAAAGGGGAAAAAAGGACGAACTCAACATAAAAATTATATGGGTGTATTCACCAAGAGGTCTCGAATCTGAAAATGAAAAAACAAAAATTTGTCCGATGTTGAGTTCGCCCTTAGTACCCGGAGCGCCTCAAATGATCCTCTGATTGCCACAGGATTGATCTCAATGGATTAAGACACTTAGGAGCAAGCAGAGGACTGCCCTCAATGGCTTAAGACTGGAGTCATCCTGCGATCGCCAGAGGCTTTTCCTCAATTTAGGTTAGGCATTGTGGGTTAAAAAAATTGAAAATGGGCCGAAAAAAGGATTTAGGAAGCCTCTAGCTATTGAAGTGACCGCAGAAGTCGAAGAAAAGCGATTTTCTTATGTTTTCCTTAGTCTTTGGATACGAAATAAACCATTAAGCAAGAAATAATATGCATGAAAAATATCACGGTCGGAGAAAGGGCAATGGTAGGCAGCAGACGGGGTATTGTTAAACCAAAAAGGAAAATGTCGTAACGTGACCAGACACTCCAATTCTTTCTCAAAGGTTTAACGAACTCCGCCAATCTTCGCAATTTCGTTGACACGTAGGTGAATACTTTTCTGCCTTATCGGAAAACTTTAAAAATTCAAACATTTTTGTTCCATCAGAAAAAATGTGGAAGACTAATTTCAGGAATTCCTGGTACATTTCCAAAGACAAAGAAAAAAATTTTGAAGGGCAAAGAATGTAGACTAGATATCCTTGAATACCGTTATTTGAACAGAATTAAATTTTAAAACATCATTTTATTTATTCTTGATATCAAAATTAAAATGATTTTGCGAGAGCGGCGTTTCAAAAGCATTATTCACACTTTCCAGTTTGAGTAATAAGATTGAAATGGGGTATTAAATAACTAATTCGCCGGAAAAAAAATTAAAAATAAATGTTTCAGGAATGTCATTTATTTATTTTTATATGATGAAGTTCTTAAAATTTTAATTTTCTATGGCGATTTATGAGCCACTAACTCAAATAAAGCTGGGTCCACACTGAGCGAGGCAGCAAGGAAGTTCTTAAAATTTTAATTTTTTATGGCGATTTTT
Source organism: Orius insidiosus (assembly GCA_014119065.1). Taxonomy (NCBI): domain Eukaryota; kingdom Metazoa; phylum Arthropoda; class Insecta; order Hemiptera; family Anthocoridae; genus Orius; species Orius insidiosus. The sequence continues at coordinate 15,794 of JACGAQ010000409.1, read as the reverse complement.
GAGCCACTAACTCAAATAAAGCTGGGTCCACACTGAGCGAGGCAGCGAGGAAGTTCTTAAAATTTTAATTTTTTATGGCGATTTTTGAGCCACTAACTCAAATAAAGCTGGGTCCACACTGAGCGAGGCAGCAAGGAAGTTCTTAAAATTTTAATTTTTTATGGCGATTTTGAGCCACTAACTCAAATAAAGCTGGGTCCACACTGAGCGAGGCAGCGAGGAAGTTCTTAAAATTTTAATTTTTTATGGCGATTTTGAGCCACTAACTCAAATAAAGCTGGGTCCACACTGAGCGAGGCAGCGAGGAAGTTCTTAAAATTTTAATTTTTTATGGCGATTTTTGAGCCACTAACTCAAATAAAGCCGGGTCGACACCGAGCGAGGCAGACGAGGCGAGGCAGAGCGGCCTCGACTCGCCTCGTGCGGGAAAATAAAAATAGACGCGATCGCTCCCGAGGCGGCGAGCTGAGGCAGCGATCCAGAAAAAACAGGCTATCGTGCTCCGAGGCAGTTTCAGTTCATATGTCGGACTCACCAGTGTCTGTGGCGAGTGCCGCATTTTTGCTGATGTTAAAATTGATGGAAAAACGAAGCAAAAAAAAAAAAAAAAATTGTGGCGAGCTATTTCTTCCATGTTTATAGAGTGAAGAAGGGAGCTACTTAAAATTTTTTTACGAGAATGCTAATAAATCAAGTGATAATAAATAAATTAGTGATAAAAATAAAATGAAAAAGACTGCGGTGCGTGAGCCGAGGCGAGGCATGCTCAAACCCCGTCCACATTGAAACGAACGAATTTGTCCCAAGCGCCGAATTCCTTTGATGTACCTACTCCGATCGGCTGCCGCACGCCTCGGAAACACATCCACACTGAAGCGAATGCCTCGTTCGGCCGCCTCGCTCAGTGTGGACCCGTCTTAATGGAGCGTAGGAATACCCATTTACAGAAATGAGCATTTTCAAAGAATCTATAAATATAGTGGATGAGAAAAACGTCTTAAATATATCGGTCTTTCGATATATTTGTGCCGATATATCGGTCTTCCGATATATTTGTGCCGATATATCGGTCTTTCGATATATTTGTGCCGATATATCGGTCTTCCGATATGTTTGTGCCGGTATATCGGTCTTCCGATATATTTGTGCCGATATATCGGTCTTACGATATATATCGGAGGTTCCAATATATTTTTATATATCACCCATCCCTACACAAATCGGGAAAAACGTCCAAAAACTATCATGCTGCTGCTTTTTTGTTGACGAACCATCAATCATCAACCAACAATCTTGGGCCCATTATTTCGCCATTGTAATTAAATTAATTTTTCGCATGTGGCATTTTTGAGCAAAAATCGCCTTTTGTAAGGGATTTTTCACTGTTTTTGTCTAAGAAAGAACCGTTTGGCTGGATTTTCTGGAGTTCTGTTCAAGATTACATACCTGTTTATGGAATTTCACCTAAAAACACCATTTCACCGGATTTTTGGTATTTTTCCTCGATGTTTTCACCTGGGTCTAGAGAACTTCTACTTTTTTTAGTTTTTTGGGCGAAAATCGTCTGAGTTATTAGCTTATATTTCAGGTATTTTTACATTTGCATATTTCGTCAATTTTAAGCGCATTTAAGTCCAATAATAATGAAGGTTGGGGTTTTTCTTGGTGGGGCGATAATACTTTCCTCTGATATATCGATCTATTTCTTCTGATATGTCGGTGCCACCGATATATTCCTTCCGATATGTCGGTGCCACCGATATATTCCTTCCGATATGTCGGTGCCACCGATATATTCCTTCCAATATGTCGGTGCCACCGATATATTCCTTCCGATATGTAGGTGCCACCAATATATTTCTTCCGATATATTTTTATATATCGCCCACCCCTACACAAATCGGGAAAAACGTCAAAAAACTATCATGGTGCTGCTTTTTTGTTGACAAACCATCATTATGTTGGGCCCATTATTTCGCCATCGTAATTAAATTAATTTTTCACATGCGACATTTTGAGCAAAAATCGCCTTTTTTAAGGCATTTTTCACAGTTTTTGTCTATGAAATAACCGTTTGACTGGATTTTCTGGTGTTTTTCTTACGGTGTTCACCGGATTTTTGGTATTTTTCCGCGATTTTCTCAGCAGATTGTAGAGAACTTCTACTTTTTCGGGTGAAAATCGTCGGAGTTAGTGTATATTTCAGGTATTTTTACATTTGCATATTATATGGCTATTTCGTCAATTTTAGCACATTAAGTCCAATAATAATGAAGGTTGGGGTTTTTCTTGGTGGGGCGATAATACTGTCCTCCGATATATCGATATATGTCTGTGCCACCGCTATATTCCTTCCGATATGTCGGTGCCACCGATATATTCCTTCCGATATATTTTATATATCGCCCATCCCTACACAAATTGGAAAAAACACCCAAAAACTATCATGTTTGTTGATGAGCCATCATTATCTTGATTATTGGGCCCAGGTGGGGGCTTTCCACCATATTGGCACTTTTCATGACAACCAGACAAAAAAAAAGATTATTTTTTTGGATTTTTTATAATGGGAAAATTGAATGCTGGTTAATGAGGAAAAGTTAAAAATTCATAAGAAAATCAACATTTTAATGAAATTGAAATGTTACAAAAGGACAGTTTCCATATTAAGTATGGAAAAAAAATTAAACCAAATAAAAAAAAACTGCGTATCAACCGCAGAAATGAAAGGAAGTCAGGATTAATTTTAAAAAAAACACCAAAAATATGATCCGTCAGAATAATATGAAACACTAAAAGGATTCTATAATCGAGGGGTAGGTTCTGATTCTGACTAGTATTTCCCTTAAATGCTTAACTGTCGCTTCGGTCTGAACTCTGATCTCGTAATTTTTTCATTGATTTAAGAGCTTTTTCCCTGAGTTTCTTTTCGATTTCTTCAGTTTCAGAACCGTCGTCAGAATCCTAAAAGGATAAAATTATATTTTGAAAAATAAAAATTTAAAAACTTACTGAGTTTCTTCAATTTTCCTTTTCTTGGATTTCTTGTGTTTTTTGTGTTTCTTATGTTTTTTATGTTTCTTTTCTTTTTTCTTTTTCTTCTCGGCTTCACTTTCCTATAAAAAAAAGTTAGATTGAAAGGGTTTTATTGGAGAAATAGTACCTCAGAATCTGAACTTGAAGCTTGTTTAGCTTTCTTTTTTTTCTTCTTCTTTTTGGAGACTTCATCGTCGGATGAGTCGTCCTTTTTCCTCTTTTTCTTCTTTAAATCGACATCGTCCTCATCATCTTCATCTTCTGAGGATGAATCGTCTTTCCTCTTTTTCTTCTTTTTTAGACGTTTCTCATCTTCAGAATCGGAAGAATCTTTTTTATCTTTCTTCTTCTTCTTCGATCTTTCATGACGGTCTGAATCTTCAGACTCGGCCTCCTTCTCAGGGACTTTTTTCAAAACGTCTTTTCTGTGTACGTCTTCCTTTTTAGGAGGCTCTTTCACTCTAAAAATTTGAATAAAAAAATAACAATTTTATAAGGTTTTTACCTATCCACACTGGTTGATAGACGTTTTTCTCTTTTGCCTTCTGAACAGGACTTCTTGCTCTTTCCTTGGCGACTTCTGGAGAAGTTCTTTCTTCATCGGAAGAATATCTTTTGCGCTCTTTCTTTTGTCGTCTTTTTTGAAGGGAGAGGGGGAGCGAGAGACTGATCGGGCTTTGGATTCGTTATTTTCTGCAGGGGGCTTCCCTTCGACTGAGCTGCTTGAACTGCTTCTTCTTCTTTCAGGGATCTTTTCCTTCGGACTTTCCCTCCTTCTATCTCGCATTCTGTCATCTCTTCGCCTCTCCTGAAAATCTTGGTTTATGGAATAACAAATGAATGCGACTTACATGCGAGCGAGATGTGGAACGAGATTTGGTACGCCTGCGGCTTACTGATCTTCTCCTGGAGTCCCTTGAATACCAACTGTTTTTGATTAGATTGAAATTAATTTGAAAATATATTACCCTCTCCTTGGAGGAGACCTTCTGCCCATGGGAGGACGACGTCTGGCAGCCATTCTTTCACGTTCACGCCTGTCTCTTTCTCGATCGATGGACCTACGAGGAGGACGATATCTGAAAAAGGATTTTGAATAATTCGAATGATAAGAATTTACCTCATGGGAGATCTGCGGGGGCGAGGTGGTGGCGAACGACGTCTGGAGCGAGACCTACGTCTCGGCGACCTTGAACGCCTTCTAGATCTGGAGCGTCTTCTCGACCCTGAGCGCCTCTTTGATCCTGACCTAGCTCTCGATCTCGAGCGACGCCTTGAACCGGATCTCCTCCTCGAAAGCGACCTTCTTCTCCTTTCCACAGATTTCCTCGGCGACCTTGACGACCTTCTATCAGCATCCTAAAATTTGACATTAATCATATTTTTATTAATCAAAAAACAATTACTTTTCTTCTTTTTCCATCGTCAGTGTCACTACCAGAAGAATCTTCTTTATTACTCCTATACTGACGTTTCTTCTGGACGCTATCCTCCTTCTTCCTTATCTCAAAATCTTTCTTTCCACTCTTATCTACAATAATTTAAATAATTATAAACAAATAAATAAATAAAATGTACCAGAAGCATGAGAATCTGAACTGCTTGAACGATTTTTATCTGCGTTTTTAGCCCTCGACCTTGAACGAGATTTATGATTGGATTCCTTCGCTTTATTTCTTTCCCTCGAAGAATTGGAAGATTCAGACGAAGACCTTTTATCTGCTCCGTTTTTATTCGGGGATCTATAAAATTTAAATAAATTTAAGACAAAGAATATTTAAACAAAAAGAGGAATTAAGGCAATAAAGGCCTCAGTTAAAGGGATTTCAAATGTTTGTGGTTTAGTACATAAAATTAATTGCAATTATTAGAAGGGAATATGTTTTAAAAAAATAAAATAATTCAAGTGTTTAAGACATATAACCGGTATTGAAGGCCTAAAATGAAGTTCTCCGCTTATAAAGGTCGCTTGAAGGCGAAATGTTGAGAGCTTGAACAAAAAAGCTGAACTTTGATGACCGAAAGTCTGGAATTTCTGGAAGTTCTGGACGTTCTAGAATATCTGGAAGTTCACTGAAGCTGTTAACTCACCCTGATGAGTGGAGCAAACAGATGCTGATTGTTGCAAAAAGATGCTGCTGATGAAAATTGCAGAAATAGAAGAAACTGCTATGTGACTGCGGGAAGCCCTCGGAGGCGACTCGTAACATCCTGCAGCATTAAAAACTTAACCAAACTGGACAAAACATTCTTAAGCGAAAAAAAAAGAAATTACAAAAAATTTTTACCTGTCATCCATCACTATAAAAAATTAATAATTAAAATTTTATTCCTGATCTGCAACATCTGTAAAACCTTCTTTTCTTCCTACATTTAGCATCTCTTGCTTAATTTTCAACACAAACAAATAAAAATAAAACATACAAACCTTTATTCCACCTAAAAAGTTTAAATAATTGCAAAATAATTTACATACACCCACAAACATTAATGGAGAAAATTTCCAAATTTGTTTGACAAAATTTTGATTTATTATTGTTAATTAATAAAAATAATCAAAATATTGGAGTTCCATAATATACTGAGTGGTCCAGTTTCTGAATGCAAATAAATGGCATCATAAACTAAATAAAACAAGGGATCTTAATCCGTTCAGGAGTTATGATTTTTTTTAGTACAATTAAAAGACGTGAAAAATCATAACTCCTTGATTTGAAAGAAGAAAAAAATCACAAATCCTAGACAGATTGCGATAAGAAAGTTACTGATGTTTCCGTTTTGGTCAGTTTAGAGTTATAATTTTTTTGTATACAAAAATACGTAAAAAATCATAACTCCTGAACAGAGTGAGATGAGGTTTTGATTAGTTTTTAATGCCATTTAACCTCTGAATGCAAATATAGATAAATGGCATCATAAACTAAATAAAACAAGGGATCTTAATCCGTTCAGGAGTTATGATTTTTTTTAGTACAATTAAAATACGTGAAAAATCATAACTCCTTGATTTGAAAAAGAAAAAAAATCACAACTCCTAGACAGATTGCGATAAGAAAGTTTCTGATGTTTCTGTTTGGGTCAGTTTAGGAGTTATAACTTTTTTTGTATACAAAAATACGTAAAAAATCATAACTCCTGAACAGAGTGAGATGAGGTTTTGATTAGTTTTTAATGCCATTTAACCTCTGAATGCAAATATAGATAATGGCATCATAAACTAAATAAAACAAGGGATCTTAATCCGTTCAGGAGTTATGATTTTTTTTAGTACAATAAAATACGTGAAAAATCATAACTCCTTGATTTGAAAAAGAAAAAAAATCACAACTCCTAGACAGATTGCGATAAGAAAGTTTCTGATGTTTCTGTTTGGGTCAGTTTAGGAGTTATAACTTTTTTTGTATACAAAAATACGTAAAAAATCATAACTCCTGAACAGAGTGAGATGAGGTTTTGATCAGTTTTTAATGCCATTTAACCTCATTATTGAAAAACGAAACTAGGCCACCCTTTATTTGGAAAAACCAATTTTCCAAGGAGCTGAGTGTCCCCAGATCCCCAACGAAGTGGATTATATTTGTGGGACACAAGTTTTAAAAGATAAAAAACAACCCTAAAAAATAGGGTTGAGTTTTACCTAAAAGAAATAAAAGAAAAAAGAAAATTTCACCTTCGGCTGATCTTGGAACGAGATCTGGACCTCGACGATCTTGAAGAGCGAGGAGAAGCCGAACCTTTTTTAGCCTCGCCACCCGCCATACTCACCAATTTCGCTTGTACATTAGAAAGATTCCTAAAGAAATATAATAATTTTTGTTTTTATGGTAAATTAGGTTACCTTTCGGGTGATATTGTGGCTGATCGTTTGCTTTTTGAACGATCTTTGTCTCTTTCACGACGATCACGGTCCCTTTCTCTGTCTTTTTCACGACGATCACGTGACCTACTCCTCCTACTAATAAACAAAAAGGATAATTAAAAAAATTCAAGAAAAAAGACATACCGATCTTTATCTCGACTTCTTTCTCTTCTTCTATCTTTGTCGTCTCTGTCACGTTTCTCAAGTTTCTTGGAGATCTCGTGCATCCTTTCTTGCTCTTCCTGAACACAAATTTAAAAATATAAAATCCAAAATAGTTTAAATTTAAAAAAACTTAAGGGGATATGAGGGTTTTAAGTTGGTTGCTTTGTACATATTTCGTTGTGATCAACGGTTTTCGGTTTTTCCTTTATCTTGGAAACCGTCTCTCAAAACGAAAAAATTTCATAATTAAAAGTTGTAGCTACGGAAATTTACTACATAAAATATATTATTGGTTTTTTCCGTCAGAGCAATATTTTAGGAGATATGAAGGTTTTAAGTTTTCAGACAGGCTCTGTAGGATATTAGTTTTAACCTCTTAACTCCATAAATATTGCTCTTACGCAAATAATGAATAAAGAAATTTTTGTAGGAAATCTTTGTACCTACAACTTTTACTTAGGACATTTTTTCGTTTTGAGCGACGGTTTCCGAGATAGAAGGGAAAAACCGAAAACCGTTGCTCACAACGAAAAATTTGCAAAGCAACTCACTTAAGAACCCTCATATCTCCTTAAGTATTGCTCTGACAAAAAAAATCACTGAGGGCTTTTTTGTAGGAAATTTCCGTAGCTACGACTTTTACTTAGAACGTTTTTTCGTTTTGAGCGACGGTTTCCGAGATAGAAGGGAAAAACCGAAAACCGTTGTTAACAACGAAAAATTTGCAAAGCAACCAACTTAAATACTTCCATATCTCCTAAAGTATTGCTCTGACGGAAAAAACTAATAAGATACTTTATGTAGTAAATTTTAGTACCTACAACTTTTACTTATGACATTTTTTCGTTTTGAGCGACGGTTTCCAAGATAGAAGGGAAAAACCGAAAACCGTTGCTCACAACGAAATATGTACAAAGCAACCAACTTAAAACCCTCATATCCCCTTAAAACCTTTCATTTGATATCTTATTTACCATTCTCTTTTTAATCTCTTCCTTTTCATTTCCATAAGAACCTCAGGGATCCCAGTCGCCGACTCCTGGGCAGATAAAAGAAGCTCCCAAAGGTCGTTCATAAAGACGCGGGCATTTTTCCCGTTGAAAAATCCAGTGAGATTAATCTGCATCTTCTTCGGATCTGGGAACTGATAAAATCCTCGATAAAATCAAAATGTTCCGACATTTTCATCAATACCTTTTCTTCGAGTTGATTGAAAACGAACTCGACGACGACATCGTCTTCCATTCCGAGAACTTCGTTGACTTTCTTTGAAATCCAAGGTTTCAAAGTGTCCAATTTCACTTTGGACATATCGACCTAAAATTTTTGTTTGAAATGTTTGAACAGAGCCAAAAAAACGAACCCTTTTAGATAAGTTGTCACCGAATTTCATCGCTTTCATCAGTTTCTTCTCCTTGTCGCTGAACCTATTGTCCTGCTCGGCGCTCGTCCCCTACACAAATTATATGATTTCAAATGAAAGGTTTTAACAACTCCGACATTTTATGTTCCATATTTATTGACGTCACCATAGTGATCAATGGTTATTGATTTATTAGTAATCAGCTACATTTGGACAATGAAAATTTGATTGCAGTCTATAAATCGTCAGCTGAAGACTCGTTAGTTTGTAACTCACTACATCAGCTTAACAGTTACTTCATTGTCAGCTTAACAGATTTAGGTTCATTGGCTAAACTATAGCTAAATCGTCATTATATCATCAGCTCACAATTGTTGAATCGCCAGCAAAAAAGTCATTACATTATCAGCTCGACAGACACTAGATCGTCAGCTAAACGGTAGCTTAAGAATCAGCTAAAGAGGTATACGTTCGTCATCGTATAAACTATAGCAAAATAGTCGTTAGATCGTCAGTCAAAGAGTTGCTAATCGTCAGCTAAAATGTTACTTCATTATCAGATGGTTGTAAGTTCGTCAGCTATCAGCAAAACAGTCGTCAGGTCATCAGCACAACAGTCGCCATATCATAAGCTAAACAGTCGTCAGATCATAAGCTAAACAGTCTTCAAATCATAAGCTAAACAGTTGTTAGGCCATCAGCTAAACAGTCGTCAGATCTTAAGCTAAACAGTCGTTACGCCATCAGGTAAACAGTCGTCAGATCATAAATCAGCTAAACAGTCGTCAGATCATAAATCAGCTAAACAGTCGTCAGATCATAAGCTAAATAGTCATTACGCCATCAGCTAAACAGTCATCCGGTCATCAGCTAAACAGTCGTCAGGTCTCAGCTTAACAGTCGTTGGCCATCACCTAAACAGTCATCACGTAATCCGCTAAACAGTCGTTACGCCATCGGCTAAACACTCGTGAGGTCATCAGCTAAACAGTCGTCAGGGCATCAGCAAAACTGTCATCAGGTCATCAGCAAAACAGTCGTCAGGTCATAAGCTAAACAGTCGTCAGATCATAAGCTAAACTGTCGTCAGATCATAAGCTAAACAGTTGTTAGGCTATCAGCTAAACAGTAGTCAGATCATCAGCTGGACAGTCGTCAGGTCATCAGCTAAACAGTCGTCAGGGCGTCAGCAAAACTGTCATCAGGTCATCAGCAAAACAGTCGTCAGGTCAACAGCTTAACAGTCGTCAGGTCATCAGCTAAACAGTCGTCAGGGCGTCAGCAAACTGTCGTCAGATAATAAGCTAAACAGTCGTCAGATCATAAGCATAACAGTCATTACGCCATCAACTACACAGTCGTCAGCTAAACAGATCATATTTATTGACGTCACCATAGTGACAATGGTTATTGATTTATTAGTAATCAGCTAACATTTTGATAATGAAAATTTGATAGACTTTGCAGTCTATAAATCAGCTAGACAGTCGTCAGGTCATCAGCTAAACAGTAGTCAGATCATAAGCTAAACAGTTGTTAGGCCATCAGCTAAACAGTCATTATGCCATTAGCTAAACAGTCGTCAGGTCATCAGCTAAACAGTCGTCAGATCATAAGCTAAACAGTTGTTAGGCCATCAGCTAAACAGTCATTAGATCATAAGCAAAACAGTCGTTAGGCCATCAGCTAAACAGTCATCAGGTCATCAGCTAAACAGTCGTCAGGTCATCAGCTAAACAGTCGTCAGATCATAAGCTAAACAGTCGTTAGGCCATCAGCTAAACAGTCATTATGCCATTAGCTAAACAGTCGTCAGGTCATCAGCTAAACAGTCGTCAGATCATAAGCTAAACAGTCGTTAGGCCATCAGCTAAACAGTCATCAGCTAAACAGTCGTCAGGTCATCAGCTAAACAGTCGTCAGATCATAAGCTAAACAGTCGTTAGGCCATCAGCTAAACAGTCGTCAGGTCATCAGCTAAACAGTCGTCAGATCATAAGCTAAACAGTCGTTAGGCCATCAGCTAAACAGTCATTATGCCATCAGCAAAACAGTCGTCAGGTCAACAGCTTAACAGTCGTCAGTCATCAGCTAAACAGTCGTCAGGGCGTCAGCAAAACTGTCGTCAGATAATAAGCTAAACAGTCGTCAGATCATAAGCTAACAGTCATTACGCCATCAACTACACAGTCGTCAGCTAAACAGATCATATTTATTGACGTCACCATAGTGACAATGGTTATTGATTTATTAGTAATCAGCTAACATTTTGATAATGAAAATTTGATAGACTTTGCAGTCTATAAATCAGCTAGACAGTCGTCAGGTCATCAGCTAAACAGTAGTCAGATCATAAGCTAAACAGTTGTTAGGCCATCAGCTAAACAGTCATTATGCCATTAGCTAAACAGTCGTCAGGTCATCAGCTAAACAGTCGTCAGATCATAAGCTAAACAGTTGTTAGGCCATCAGCTAAACAGTCATTAGATCATAAGCAAACAGTCGTTAGGCCATCAGCTAAACAGTCATCAGGTCATCAGCTAAACAGTCGTCAGGTCATCAGCTAAACAGTCGTCAGATCATAAGCTAAACAGTCGTTAGGCCATCAGCTAAACAGTCATTATGCCATTAGCTAAACAGTCGTCAGGTCATCAGCTAAACAGTCGTCAGATCATAAGCTAAACAGTCGTTAGGCCATCAGCTAAACAGTCATCAGCTAAACAGTCGTCAGGTCATCAGCTAAACAGTCGTCAGATCATAAGCTAAACAGTCGTTAGGCCATCAGCTAAACAGTCCTCAGGTCATCAGCTAAACAGTCGTCAGATCATAAGCTAAACAGTCGTTAGGCCATCAGCTAAACAGTCATTATGCCATCAGCAAACAGTCGTCAGGTCAACAGCTTAACAGTCGTCAGGTCATCAGCTAAACAGTCGTCAGGGCGTCAGCAAAACTGTCGTCAGATAATAGCTAAACAGTCGTCAGATCATAAGCATAACAGTCATTACGCCATCAACTACACAGTCGTCAGCTAAACAGATCATATTTATTGACGTCACCATAGTGACAATGGTTATTGATTATTAGTAATCAGCTAACATTTTGATAATAAAAATTTGATAGACTTTGCAGTCTAAATCAGCTAGACAGTCGTCAGGTCATCAGCTAAACAGTAGTCAGATCATAAGCTAAACAGTGTTAGGCCATCAGCTAAACAGTCGTCAGGTCATCAGCTAAACAGTCGTCAGGTCATCAGCTAAACAGTCGTCAGATCATAAGCTAACAGTTGTTAGGCCATCAGCTAAACAGTCATTAGATCATAAGCAAAACAGTCGTTAGGCCATCAGCTAAACAGTCATCAGGTCATCAGCTAAACAGTCGTCAGGTCATCAGCTAAACAGTCGTCAGATCATAAGCTAACAGTCGTTAGGCCATCAGCTAAACAGTCATTATGCCATTAGCTAAACAGTCGTCAGGTCATCAGCTAAACAGTCGTCAGATCATAAGCTAAACAGTCGTTAGGCCATCAGCTAAACAGTCATCAGCTAAACAGTCGTCAGGTCATCAGCTAAACAGTCGTCAGATCATAAGCTAAACAGTCGTTAGGCCATCAGCTAAACAGTCGTCAGGTCATCAGCTAAACAGTCGTCAGATCATAAGCTAAACAGTCGTTAGGCCATCAGCTAAACAGTCATTATGCCATTAGCTAAACAGTCGTCAGGTCATCAGCTAAACAGTCGTCAGACCATAAGCTAAACAGTCGTTAGGCCATCAGCTAAACAGTCATTATGCCATTAGCTAAAAAGTCGTCAGGTCATCAGCTAAACAGTCGTCAGATCATAAGCTAAACAGTTGTTAGGCCATCAGCTAAACAGTCATTAGATCATAAGCTAAACAGTAGTCAGATCATCAGCTAAACAGTCGTTACACCATCAGCTAAATAGTCGTCAGGTCATCAGCTAAACAGTCGTCAGATCATAAGCTAAACAGTCGTTAGGCCATCAGCTAAACAGTCATTATGCCATTAGCTAAACAGTCGTCAGATCATAAGCTAAACAGTTGTTAGGCCATCAGCTAAACAGTCATTAGATCATAAGCTAAACAGTCGTCAGATCATCAGCTAAACAGTCATTATGCCATCAGCTAAACAGTCGTCAGGCCATCAACTAAACAGTCGTCAGGCCATCAGCTAAACAGTCGTTAGCTATTTGCCTAAACGTCGTTAGATCGTCTGCTAAACAGTACCTTAATCGTAAACTAAACAGTTGTTCATTAGCACACCATTCTTTTTAAAGTGAACTATAGCTAAATCGCCTGGTCAACTAAACTATTTATAGATGTTCAGCTTACAATAATTATTAAATTGTCAGTTTTAAGCTAGATGGTCATTGAATTGCTATGTAAACAGTTGCTAGGTAGCTAACCAGCTAAACAGTTAGGCCATCAGCTAAACAGTCATTATGCCATTAGCTAAACAGTCGTCAGGTCATCAGCTATACAGTCGTCAGATCATAAGCTAAACAGTTGTTAGGCCATCAGCTAAACATTCATTAGATCATAAGCTAAACAGTCGTCAGATCATCAGCTAAACAGTCGTTACACCATCAGCTAAATAGTCGTCAGGTCATCAGCTAAACAGTCGTCAGATCATAAGCTAAACAGTCGTTAGGCCATCAGCTAAACAGTCATTATGCCATTAGCTAAACAGTCGTCAGATCATAAGCTAAACAGTTGTTAGGCCATCAGCTAAACAGTCATTAGATCATAAGCTAAACAGTCGTCAGATCATCAGCTAAACAGTCATTATGCCATCAGCTAAACAGTCGTCAGGCCATCAACTAAACAGTCGTCAGGCCATCAGCTAAACAGTCGTTAGCTATTTGCCTAAACGTCGTTAGATCGTCTGCTAAACAGTACCTTAATCGTAAACTAAACAGTTGTTCATTAGCACACCATTCTTCTTTTTAAAGTGAACTATAGCTAAATCGCCTGGTCAACTAAACTATTTATAGATGTTCAGCTTACAATAATTATTAAATTGTCAGTTGTTTGTAAGCTAGATGGTCATTGAATTGCTATGTAAACAGTTGCTAGGTCACCAGCTAAACAGTCGTTAGGCCATCAGCTAAACAGTCATTATGCCATTAGCTAAACAGTCGTCAGGTCATCAGCTATACAGTCGTCAGATCATAAGCTAAACAGTTGTTAGGCCATCAGCTAAACAGTCATTAGATCATAAGCTAAACAGTCGTCAGATCATCAGCTAAACAGTCGTTACCATCAGCTAAATAGTCGTCAGGTCATCAGCTAAACAGTCGTCAGATCATAAGCTAAACAGTCGTTAGGCCATCAGCTAAACAGTCATTATGCCATTAGCTAAACAGTCGTCAGATCATAAGCTAAACAGTTGTTAGGCCATCAGCTAAACAGTCATTAGATCATAATAACAGTCGTCAGATCATCAGCTAAACAGTCATTATGCCATCAGCTAAACAGTCGTCAGGCCATCAACTAAACAGTCGTCAGGCCATCAGCTAAACAGTCGTTAGCTATTTGCCTAAACGTCGTTAGATCGTCTGCTAAACAGTACCTTAATCGTAAACTAAACAGTTGTTCATTAGCACACCATTCTTCTTTTTAAAGTGAACTATAGCTAAATCGCCTGGTCAACTAAACTATTTATAGATGTTCAGCTTACAATAATTATTAAATTGTCAGTTGTTGTAAGCTAGATGGTCATTGAATTGCTATGTAAACAGTTGCTAGGTCACCAGCTAAACAGTCGTTAGGCCATCAGCTAAACAGTCATTATGCCATTAGCTAAACAGTCGTCAGGTCATCAGCTATACAGTCGTCAGATCATAAGCTAAACAGTTGTTAGGCCATCAGCTAAACATTCATTAGATCATAAGCTAAACAGTCGTCAGATCATCAGCTAACAGTCGTTACACCATCAGCTAAATAGTCGTCAGGTCATCAGCTAAACAGTCGTCAGATCATAAGCTAAACAGTCGTTAGGCCATCAGCTAAACAGTCATTATGCCATTAGCTAAACAGTCGTCAGATCATAAGCTAAACAGTTGTTAGGCCATCAGCTAAACAGTTATTAGATCATAAGCTAAACAGTCGTCAGATCATCAGCTAAACAGTCATTATGCCATCAGCTAAACAGTCGTCAGGCCATCAACTAAACAGTCGTCAGGCCATCAGCTAAACAGTCGTTAGCTATTTGCCTAAACGTCGTTAGATCGTCTGCTAACAGTACCTTAATCGTAAACTAAACAGTTGTTCATTAGCACACCATTCTTCTTTTAAAGTGAACTATAGCTAAATCGCCTGGTCAACTAAACTATTTATAGATGTTCAGCTTACAATAATTATTAAATTGTCAGTTGTTTGTAAGCTAGATGGTCATTGATTGCTATGTAAACAGTTGCTAGGTCACCAGCTAAACAGTCGTTAGGCCATCAGCTAAACAGGCCAGGTCATCAGCTATACAGTCGTCAGATCATAAGCTAAACAGTTGTTAGGCCATCAGCTAAACAGTCATTAGATCATAAGCTAAACAGTCGTCAGATCATCAGCTAAACAGTCGTTACACCTCAGCTAAATAGTCAGGTCATCAGCTAAACAGTCGTCAGATCATAAGCTAACAGTCGTTAGCCATCAGCTAAACAGTCATTATGCCATTAGCTAAACAGGTCGTCAGATCATAGTAAACAGTTGTTAGGCCATCAGCTAAACAGTCATTAGATCATAAGCTAAACAGTCGTCAGATCATCAGCTAAACAGTCATTATCCATCAGCTAAACAGTCGTCAGGCCATCAACTAAACAGTCGTCAGGCCATCAGCTAAACAGTCGTTAGCTATTTGCCTAAACGTCGTTAGATCGTCTGCTAAACAGTACCTTAATCGTAAACTAAACAGTTGTTCATTAGCACACCATTCTTCTTTTTAAAGTGAACTATAGCTAAATCGCCTGGTCAACTAACTATTTATAGATGTTCAGCTTACAATAATTATTAATTGTCAGTTGTTGTAAGCTAGATGGTCATTGAATTGCTATGTAACAGTTGCTAGGTCACCAGCTAAACAGTCGTTAGGCCATCAGCTAAACAGTCATTATGCCATTAGCTAAACAGTCGTCAGGTCATCAGCTATACAGTCGTCAGATCATAAGCTAAACAGTGTTAGGCCATCAGCTAAACAGTCATTAGATCATAAGCTAAACAGTCGTCAGATCATCAGCTAAACGCGTTACACCATCACTAATAGTCGTCTCAGCTAAACAGTCGTCAGATCATAAGCTAAACAGTCGTTAGGCCATCAGCTAAACATCATTATGCATAGCTAAACAGTCGTCAGATCATAAG